>SKCR01010915.1:0-108347 GCA_019454045.1 Zanthoxylum bungeanum | reverse complement strand
TTATTTATTTTTAGTTTATTCCTTTATTTCTGTCATTGTTTTACTCGTGTTTAATAACATGCCTAGACGTAGGGATATGTTTGGTAGATTTGTTAGGATTGAAGAGGAAAACTCAGACTCAGAAAGTCTGTTTGATAATCTTTTTGCCACACCATATACATCTAGCACACACATCATGAGTGAGTATGAGACACCACCCATGAGGACTCTTGAAGAGTACCTTCATCCCACTCGCACAGCTACACCATCATGCATCATGTTTCCTCCTAATGCACCACATATAGATTTTAAACCTGTAATGATACAGTATCTCCCAACCTTTCATAGTTTGGAGAACGAGAACCCTTATGTGCAAATTAGAGAATTTGAAGAGGTTGTAGAAACTTACCATGATCGGTTTGGGACTACAGACATAATTAGACTTAAGTTCTTCCCATTTGCCCTTAAGTATAGAGCTAAAAGCTGGTTGTATTCTTTGAGACATCGGTCAATAGGATCATAGGGTGAGTTGACACATACATTCTTTAACAAATACTTCCCACACCATAAAACGAATGCCCTGAAAAGACAAATATCCACCTTATCCCAGAAAGACAGTGAAATCCTTTATCAAACTTGGATAGGTTTAAAGAGATGCTAGCTAGTTGTCCTCATCATGGGTATGAGAGTTGGGTTTAGTAAGTTATTTACGAAGGCTAACCCCTAGGAATGCCAATTTTTTGAGACAATGTACAATGGTGAATTTATCCGAAAGGACCCTGATGAGGCATTAGAGTACTTAAATGACCTAGCCGATAAATCTCACACTTAGACTGGGCCTAATGCCATGGATAACACTGATAGGACATACCCCATCCTTCTAGCAGAGGCGTACACCACTTTAGGGAAGATGATGGTCTTAAGGCACAATTTGAGCTATTGACTAGGGAGTTAAGAGCCATAAAAGCCAAAGATAACAAGACTATACATGCGGTAGCTCAATTAGAACCTCAATGTTAGACAGTTATGACCCATAGCGTCACTATTTTGTAAATGATATTGTATTATTGTACAAAATTAACTATGTAGTAATGAAATTGCCTTTTACCGTTTTATAATTTTTTACTTTGATATATAAATGGTAAAAGTCCCTATGATTAATTCCGGATTGAGATGATATGAGACAATATCAATCCATAAAGGTTTAATCATTAAATATCCCTAGTCGTAGTATTATCGAGATTGGACATCGATAATGCGGAATAGACTAGTACTGCACTTGTGCGTGTTGTGAGGGCACAACAGCATAGTTCTCAATATTTGAGTATAGGATACTTATGCAAGTGCGGTAGGAGGTTGTGTTTTACCGATGGTACGGAAAACAGCTTCGCTCTGGATAGACCCCGCGGAATCCCATTGGTAGTATGTCTGCGTGTCTATGGGAGTCCGCTTCAGGGTAGGTGCATATGGTCTTAACCTAAGACTTGCATCGCTAGTACTTGCGACAATCGGTAGACTTTAGTTTTGGTCGTCCAGGGCTTTAACAGGTTCTGTGTACACCTCTTCTAGGTTTATCGGGAATCGTAGTGTATTGGGTGTGATGTCAAGACGGAAGTATCACTTCAGACATATGGAGATGATGATCGCGCAGGATACAGAACTAGTACTCTATAATGGTTGCAACCATCGGGATAATATGACAAGGTCAGGATTATCCGATTCAAAGAGACTAGTTGCTTGATGTCCGATATATGTATCGTACGGGGCACACACATCTCCAGCCCCAGGCCTTACATGTGATCATCCGATACTGGACTGCTATACACTATACTATGGTATACTACGCCTGTTATAGATCTTATATTCCAGTAAGAATATTTCTAGAGAATTGGGTAGGCATGGCGTTTTGCTAGAGGCTAACATTGTCTTGTAAATCGGGAAAAACGTAGTACTTGGTACGTACGTGTTCGGATAGTCCGACGACCGTATTTACTGCCAACATATCCAGAGATCTCTTCGGTCGCTTCCCGAAGATTCACCGATGACGTATGATTCGAACTTAATTAATCTGGGATTAATTGCGGAGAGACTTTATCTTGGATAAAGTACTATTTGAGAGAGAGAAAGATTAATTTGGAATTAATCGTTAAAATAATATATTCGATATATTAAACGAAATTCGATTTCGACGCGGAATTAAAATTAGATTTTAATTCGGGCAAACGAGTTAATTTAGAATTAATTCATTAGCGACATGAATAGTAATTATGCTAGGCATAATTATTTAATTAAATTCGATTTAAATAACGTCGCGACGAAAGTTCGTTAATTCGGAATTATTGAACTCGAGCCCGGGAGTGTTTGCGGGCCCACTCGTTTGGAATCAAGCGGGGCCCACATGTCACATCAACCATCACATCACTAGTCAAGAATTACATTTTGGTGATGGAATTAGGTAGTGGTTGATGGTGTAAGATACACTCCAAATCTTGAATGAAAAGTGATGACTTTGATTGACCAAAGTTGGTATATCTTTTTGATTTGTTTTTGAACCAAATTATAAATATAAATGATAAAATATAAAAAATAAAAATCAAAATCACTTCTCATCTCTCTCCTCATGACCGAAACCTGAAGCAGTTTTGGCTCTCCATTTCTTCATTTTTTCTTACAAAATTGTGAAGAAAGTGTGTTTGTTTGGAACTATAAATCACATACAAGGCGCACCTTCAAGGGATCATACAAAGGTGTTATGGGAAACTAATTCTTGAGCTTGGAAGGATCAAACAAAGCTTGGAGCTTCATCATCCTCTTGGCCGAAACCTTCACTGCACAAAGAAGAAAGTTTTCTTTTCATCAACGCATCCGCATTCCGATCTTTGTGAGTATGATTCCGCCATACTTCAATATTGTTCATTCATTATATATATTTGTTTGCTCTTTTGATCTTGGGACATGGATTAGAATTTCCAACAATGGTATCATTGAGCTTAAAGAGCATGAAAATATATTAGGGTAATATTTGGGCAAAATTGATTGAAGCATGATTTGATGATTTTGATTGATTAAGTATGCTTAAATGTATGTTACATTGTGTTATACATTATCAATTTCATGAAAAATAAATTGGATTAATTTTTCCCCTCTTGGAGAGGCTTGGCCGAATACTACCTAAGCCATGGAGATGATGATTTGTTGTTTATAAGATCATTGGATGACTTTAAACGAACATAAAATGATGATTGTGTGATTCGATTGGATTGAAAACGAAATCGGTAATTTTTCATCACCTTGGCCGAATGCATGGAAGCACATTAGGGACTTGATTTTTTGATTAAATAATGTTGGACATGTATTTAAGATAAGAATATGATTAATGGATTAATTTGATATTTTGGAAATATTGATTTAAAGGATTAATCATGATATTACACTTAATTAATTAAGTTATAAAATTGGAATTTTAAAATTTGATTAATTGGGCTTAATTTTGAATTGGGCCTAAAACTATTATATTTGGGCATAATGGGCTTGGTTGGACCAAGTAGGTTTGGGCAAATTGGATTGGATCCAAAAATGGGCCTAAATCACTCCATTAAGTCCAAATGTAATAAATGGGCTTTTATGTTTAATTGGGCCTTATGGGCTTGATATTGATTTTTATGGCAAATGAGGGTGATTCCTTATTGGGCTTGGAAATTGGGTTTGACCCACATTGACCAAGGCCCAAGCCTAATGAAATCAATTGAAAGCCCATCGGACTTTAATTAAACGGACATTGGATGTTAATTGGGCTTTGAGACCCGATAGAATTAGATTTGGAATCTAAGTCATAAAAGCACAATAAAAGTGTAAATATTTAATTTGGAATTAAATATAAGGATTAGTATTGAATACGACTTAAATTGGATTTGACGAGTAGTTCGATATAATTCATGAATTCGTACTACAAGTACTTATTCTCAAAAACGAGTTGGACTCGCGCAAAAGCAAACCATTGATTGAACATGGATTGTCACTAATTAAAGACTAATTAATTGGATTAGATTGGTTGTATAACATGCATTGAATGAATGAATGTGGATGTGATGAATGAATAGTGTATATCGGATGGATATTAGAAGGGAAGGGTAATTTTAGAAATTATTGTAAATTCAGAATTTATTAATTGGACCTGCGTGTCCAGCCTTTCTCTTATTATCTCTTTGTATTCTCTTCTCACCTAATTCCCCTCAATGTAAATGAGGTTTCTCTTATTGTATTATGTAATGGGTAGAAGCAGAATAGTGTTAGCCGGGGAGAGGAAAAGGGAGTGATTTGTTCTAGGAACAAATTGTTATATATCCATCCGCATATCACTATTATTTTATTTTACGCGCTTGATGATGTTTTAGAAGCATGCTTAAGGGTGTATGATGATGAGACCTAACAAAGATAAATTAATTGGTTGCCAATTACGCGAAAATCCCTCAAACAATATTAAGCGATTTTCCTTCCGTTGAGTGATTCTTTCTCAAGATCCGAAATTGGCATTGGTTTGTTGGCCAAAGTCAAGACCTTTGTCAATTGAGGATGTGTTTGAATCATGAGAGTTTTGTTCCATATCGGTGTCTTGTCCAAGTTGTGATTTGTTGGCCAAAGTCAAGATCACTTCTTGTCCATCGACATTGATTACGAAACTTTCCATGTCAATGGGTCCCGCTTAACTGGAATCATTAAGTTTGTTGTGCCAAAGCCAAGACTTAGTTGATTCAGAGGAAATGGTTAGGAAAATGTATTGGATACATTGACATATGTATTAGATATATATGTTTCGGACTTGGATGTCCACCTACCGGATCTAGGAATTGGATGGGATCCAATTGATCTTCGAGATCTACCTAGTTAAATATCATACAACTTGTTGGCCAAAGTCAAGGTTGTGTGTTATTTAACGGGATCCTAGCCCACTAGGAAATTGGATTTCCCGAGTACTCGACAGAGGGTTAGAGACTTGTAGAAAATAGTGGGAGGCTAGTATTGAATTTGCAATTTCATTCAGATACTTAGCTTTACGCGCTTACAAAATTTATTTCGTCAATATTTTAACATTAGTTGGACTAATAAAATGTTATTTTTCTTGTAACAGTTTGACTGTACCCATATATCGTTAACTAGATAGTTGGACTATCGTAGTTAAGATGGCAAACAAAGGAAATGTCCGAGACATAATCATGGGTGATAATGTATTTAAGGGCACGAACTTTGCTGACTGGGAAATGAACCTGAGGATAGTCCTTGGGGCAGAGAGGCTGTTGTACACCATACAGAGACCTCTCGGGCCGAGGCCCACTGAGCCACTTGAGCTGGAGTTATGGAGAACTCATAGCGATGATTTTGATACAACTCAGTCGATCATGCTTGCTTCCATGACTCAACACTTTCGTCGCCAGAATAGGGACTTGGATCCTTATAATATGATGGCTAGACTAAAGGATCTTCACCGCACTAATAAGCGGATGGAGAGGTATGAGTTGGTGAAGAAACTCTTTCGCTCCCGTATGACTGATGGCGCTTCAGATTGGCCCACGGGACTCAAATGATAGCTGACATTGATGAGCTGGCCAAGATGGGAATAGTCTTGGAGGCTGAGCTGACTGTAGACATGCTTTTACAGTCACTTCCCGATACTTGGAAGCAGATTATCATCAACTACAAGTTGATGGATACGGACGATACTCTTGGAGAGCTATTGTCCATTCTTAAGGAGTCAGAGAAAGAGCTTCTTAAAGGCAACAAGCGCGAGGCGCACTTTGCATCGACCTCTCAGACGTCAAGGGCTGGGCCCAAGGCAACTGGAGGGGTGAAAAAGAAGAAGCGTAAGAACAAGGGCAAGGCCAAGATGTCGATGGCTTCTGGGAAGCCGAGAGAACAAGTCACAAGACATATGCCTTAACTGCGGCAAAAGAGGTCACTGGAAGCGTGACTGCCGCATGAACAAGGCGCTCAGAAGGGAGATCAAGGCGGGCAAGGCACCGACCTCTGGTATGTTTGTTATTGAAATAAACATGGCTACTTCTAGTTTTAAAAATTGGATTTTTGATTCTGGTTGTGGTTCTCATATATGTACTGATGTGCAGGATCTGCAGAACAGCAGGATACTGGCTTCAGGGGAGATTGATCTACGAGTTGGAAACGGAACTCCTGTTGCTGTTTTGGCCGTGGGCACTTTTGTATTAGAACTGCCCTCGGGGCATGTACTTAAACTAAATGACTGTTATTATGTACCTAGTTTGACTAGGAATATTATATCTGTATCTTTGTTAACCCGAAATGGGTACACTTTTGTATTTAGAAACACTGGGTGTTATTTATATAAAAATGATGCAGAAATATGCACTGCAGTTGCAAATAATGGTCTTTATATTTTGAATATAAATGAATCTCCTACATATAAAGTAACAAACAAAAGGCTTAAAAAGAGTGATCCAAAGGATGAAACTTATATGTGGCATTGTCGTCTGGGACACATTAACAAGACTCGCATATCCACACTTTCGAAGAGTGGGTACTTGGACGGATTTGATCCAAATTCATATGACGTCTGCGAATCTTGCTTATTAGGCAAAATGCCTAAATCACCTTTTAGCGGTAAAGGTGAACGCGCCACTGAACTGTTAGCCCTCGTTCATAGTGACGTTTGTGGGCCCATGTCTAGCCAGGCTAGAGGTGGATATCGATACTTCGTAACCTTTACCGATGATGCATCACGTTACGGTTATGTGTATCTAATGACGCACAAGTCGGAAACTTTTGAGAAATTCAAAGAGTTTCGACACGAAGTTGAAAAACAAACAGGCAAGAGTATTAAGACATTACGGTCGGACCGTGGTGGCGAATACTTAAGTAATGAGTTTCAAGATTACCTGAAAGAATATGGTATTCTTTCACAGTGGACTCCTCCTGGAACACCACAATTAAATGGTGTGTCCGAACGGAGAAACCGTACCTTGTTGGACATGGTAAGGTCGATGATGAGTCGCACTGAGCTGCCAATTTCCTTCTGGGGATATGCATTAAACAGTGCAGTTCTTATTTTGAATAAGGTTCCGTCAAAGTCTGTTGAACAGACACCATATGAGATATGGACAGGAAAGAAACCGGGTTTCTCATTCCTGAAGATTTGGGGTTGCTGGGCATACGTTAAACGTTTGGAAGGTACCAAACTTGAACCCAAATCAGATAAATGCCTATTCGTTGGATATCCTAGGGAAACCAAAGGATATTACTTCTATCACCCACAAGAGAACAAAGTATTTGTTGCTCTACATGCGGTTTTCCTTGAGAAGGAATTCCTAAATGCAGTGTTTAGTGGGAAGAAAGTAGAACTCGATGAAAGTCGTAGTGATACTGTTCTGGCAATGAATTATCAACGGAACATGAACAGTCCATCTGGGATGAGACTGAACCACAATCTTCAAATACACAAGGACCGCGTAGGTCGGAGAGAGTCAGGGTAATACCTGAGAGGTATGGATTCCTGATCTCACCTCATGTAGATATTAATCTTATTGAGGATAATGAACCGGCTACGTATGAGGAAGCGATACAAGGTATCGAATCCGCTTTATGGCAAGAAGCCATGAAGGCCGAAATGGATTCCATGTATACCAACCAAGTTTGGACACTGGTTGATGCACCAGAAGGCGTAAAGCCTATTGGATGCAAATGGGTCTTCAAGAAGAAGACTGACATGGATGGCAACGTACAAACGTACAAAGCTAGGCTTGTAGCGAAGGGATATCGTCAACGACTTGGAGTTGATTATGACGAAACCTTCTCACCCGTTGCCATGATTAAATCCATTCGGATAATGCTTGCAATAGCTGCATATTACGATTACGAAATATGGCAGATGGACGTTAAAACCGCTTTCCTTAACGGAAACCTTTCGGAGGATGTTTATATGCAACAGCCTGACGGTTTTATCGCACCTAGACTTGCAAACAAGGTTTGTAAGTTAAATCGGTCCATTTATGGATTGAAGCAAGCATCGCGGTGGCGTGGAACCAGCGTTTTGATGAGATCATAAAAGAATATGATTTCATTCAAAACGAAGATGATCCTTGTGTATATAAGAAGGTTAGTGGGAGTGCACTGACTTTTATTGTCCTTTATGTCGACGATGTATTGCTTATCGGCAATGACATTCCCATGTTAACGTCGGTGAAAGCTTGGCTTTCATTGAAATTCTCCATGAAAGATCTGGGAGAAGCAGCTTTTATTCTAGGAATAAAGATCTACCGGGATAGATCTAGAAAGCTACTTGGACTCTCCCAGAGTACATATATTGATAAAGTGTTGAAGAGATTCAACATGGATCAGTCCAAGAGGGGACTGTTACCAATATCACATGGCGTCTATCTATCTAGGGACATGTGTCCTAAAACACAAGATGAGAGAGACAACATGAGTCGGACTCCGTTCGCCTCGGCAGTCGGATCGATCATGTATGCCATGATATGTACACGACCTGATGTGTCCCATGCTTTGAGCATGTGCAGTCGATATCAGGCCGATCCAGGTAAAGATCACTGGATGGCGGTTAAGAGTATCCTTAAGTATCTTAACAGAACTAAGGATGCTTTCTTAATCTATGGAGATGGAGAACTTGAGGTATCTGGGTATACCGATGCAAGTTTCCAAACCGACAGAGACGACTTTAAGTCGCAATCTGGGTACATATTTTGTTTGAATAACGGAGCAGTGAGCTGGAAATCTTCCAAGCAAGATACTGTTGCCGATTCAACAACTGAAGCGGAGTACATTGCAGCAGCTGAAGCAGCAAAAGAGGCAGTTTGGATCCGTAAATTCCTAATTGGATTAGGAGTAGTTCCGTTAGCAGCTGAGCCCGTTCCATTGTATTGTGACAATAGCGGGGCTATAGCACAGGCTAAGGAACCAAGGTCTCATCAACGATCCAAACATGTTCTTCGACGATTCCATCTGATTCGAGAGATCATACATCGTGGCGATGTGAAGATCGAAAAGATCGCATCAGAGGATAATATTGCAGATCCGCTGACGAAGGCTATTCCTCAGGAAAAGTTTGAGCGACATGTACATAGTTCAGGTATTAGATGCTTGAGTGACTGGCTATAGGCCAAGTGGGAGATTGTTAGACAGTTATGACCCATAGCGTCACTATTTTGTAAATGATATTGTATTATTGTACAAAATTAACTATGTAGTAATGAAATTGCCTTTTACCGTTTTGTAATTTATTTACTTTGATATATAAATGGTAAAAGTCCCTATGATTAATTCCGGATTGAGATGATATGAGACAGTATCAATCCATAAAGGTTTAATCATTAAATATCCCTAGTCGTAGTATTATCGAGATTGGACATCGATAATGCGGAATAGACTAGTATTGCACTTGTGCGTGTTGTGAGGGCACAACGGCATAGTTCTCATATATTTGAGTATAGGATACTTATGCAAGTGCGGTAGGAGGTTGTGTTTTACCGATGGTACGGAAAACAACTTCGCTCTGGATAGACCCCGCGGAATCCCATTGGTAGTATGTCTGCGTGTCTATGGGAGTCCGCTTCAGGGTAGGTGCATATGGTCTTAACCTGAGACTTGCATCGCTAGTACTTGCGACAATCGGTAGACTTTAGTTTTGGTCGTCCAGGGCTTTAACAGGTTCTGTGTACACCTCTTCTAGGTTTATCGGGAATCGTAGTGTATTGGGTGTGATGTCAAGACGGAAGTATCACTTCAGACATATGGAGATGATGATCGCGCAGGATACAGAACTAGTACTCTATAATGGTTGCAACCATCGGGATAATATGACAAGGTCAGGATTATCCGATTCAAAGAGACTAGTTGCTTGATGTCCGATATATGTATCGTACGGGGCAGACACATCTCCAGCCCCAGGCCTTACATGTGATCATCCGATACTGGACTGCTATACACTATACTACGGTATACTACGCCTGTTATAGATCTTATATTCCAGTAAGAATATTTCTGGAGAATTGGGTAGGCATGGCGTTTTGCTAGAGGCTAACCTTGTCTTGTAAATCGGTAAAAACGTAGTACTTGGTACGTACGTGTTCGGATAGTCCGACGACCGTATTTACTGCCAACATATCCAGAGATCTCTTGGGTCGCTTCCCGAAGATTCACCGATGACGTATGATTCGAACTTAATTAATCTGGGATTAATTGCGGAGAGACTTTATCTTGGATAAAGTACTATTTGAAGAGAGAGAAAGATTAATTTGGAATTAATCGTTAAAATAATATATTCGATATATTAAACGAAATTCGATTTCGACGCGGAATTAAAATTAGATTTTAATTCGGGCAAACGAGTTAATTTAGAATTAATTCATTAGCGACATGAATAGTAATTATGCTAGGCATAATTATTTAATTAAATTCGATTTAAATAACGTCGCGACGAAAGTTCGTTAATTCAGAATTATCGAACCCGAGCCCGGGAGTGTTTGCGGGCCCACTCGTATTTGGAATCAAGCGGGGCCCACATGTCACATCAACCATCACATCACTAGTCAAGAATTACCTTTTTGGTGATGGAATTAGGTAGTGGTGATGTGTAAGATACACTCAAATCTTGAATGAACGTGATGACTTTTTGATTGACAAAGTTGGTATCATTTTTGATTGTTTTGAAAAAATATATAAGATAAATAAAATCAAAAATGCACTTCTTCTTCTCTCCTCATGACCGAAACCTGAAGCAGTTTTGGCTCTCCATTTCTTCTTTTTCTTACAAAATTTGTGAAGAAAGTGTGTTGTTTGGAACTATAAATCACATACAAGGCTAGCACCTTCAAGGGATCATACAAAGGTGTTATGGGAAACTAATTCTTGAGCTTGGAAGGATCAAACAAAGCTTGGAGCTTCCTCATCATTCCTCTTGGCCGAAACCTCACTGCACAAAGAAGAAAGTTTTCTTTTCATCAACGCATCCGCATTCCGATCTTTGTGAGTATGATTCCGCCATACTTCAATATTGTTCATTCATTATATATTTGTTTGCTCTTTTGATCTTGGGACATGGATTAGAATTTCCAAAACTCAAGGGGATGTTTTATGTAGGGGATTGACCATCTGGCACAAGAGTGTCTTTTCTACGGTGAGATGAGGGAAACATATGAGGAACAATTGATGAATGGAAAATATATCACTATTTCCCGCCCCTTTAACCTAATATTTGGTATGGTTTCTCGAGTTTTATGAATATTTTGATGTGTTTTGTGTTATTTTGCACGGTTAATCATTTCTACTAGTCGTTCAGACATACCTGGCACAATCAGTTCCTCTCCGTTTGATGATCCAATAAGATTTGCCTCTGCCAAGGGTTTTGGGATGATTCCCAAAACATGACTGCCTCCTTCCTGTACAGCCTTTGAAACGATTCCCATAAGTCCAAGATTTCCTCCGCCATATATTAAGTGCATATTCCTTGCAGCTAAGACTCGACCCAATTCCTGTGCTGCTTCTACGTATTATGGCTTAACACCAACACTACTACCGCAAAACACGCAGATGTTTTCAACTCGTCTTCTTGAAGTGGCTTCCATTTTTTTTATGCATTTCTTTTTTAACTCTGGATGCCTTCAAAAGTGCAATGACGGGCTGAATTTATAGTACCTGAAAAGGGGTGAGTAATAATAGCACTAGTATCTTCCAGAGGACGTTTGTTTGCTAAACAACAAAATGAATCGTGAAAGGTCAAAAAGTCTGGATCCTGTCTACGAAAATAAAGATAATTACAACAGAAAAGCAAATCAAAGCAATAATTAAGGTAACAGAATTGTGTACGCAATACGCCACTCGTTTGGTATATAAATCCATTAGGATGCGTCTCAAGAATTAATTCTTTACTCAGCCATCGCTAATGAATTGGTTCTCATCTTTGTGATTGCCAAACACCATTCATTCTGTCTTAAAATGCTCCGTTTTTGCTTTTCCCTACAAAAATAACACACAAAATTAAAAATTCTACAACATGTATACAAAAAATATGAAAACAGAAATTACAACAAATTGCATGGGTTGCCTCCCTGCTAGCGCTAAATTTTACGTCTTCAGCCAGACGTGACTGAAATTCATCTGTTAAAGAGGTTTCAACGTCGATTTGGATGTCCGATCAAAGACAATCCCGTGAGCGTTGCTTTTGAATGGTCTCTTCCAACGGTAAAGTGGCAAAAAGTGTTTTGTCTCATTCAGTGCTCGTGCCACCTTTTTGCTCCTTATTGCTCCAGTGGTTCCTGCAAAGAAAGAAAGAAAATCAGGAGGTCTCGTATGGTGCTTGACTTGGAATGGGAGTTCCATTCTGTCAAGCTTTTAGGCGATATTTTTGATTTGTACTCCCCAAAACAGCGATGTTTCTCCTGAATGCTCTGGATCTTTATTAAGGTCAGACATTTGCTCCTCCATTTGCTCTATTTCTTGCTCCACATTTTCTTCACAGATGTATTTGAAAATTTCTGCATTCAGCTCTTCATCTGTCATCTGTGAAATGCATGCTGTAAAATTATCAACCTGAGGATGTGAAGAAATGTCAGATTTTAGGTCTTCATCCTTTGATCTGGGTGAAATGATTGGCTCAGGTAGATCTTCTTCAAACATTTGTGCAATGGATGCTCCAAGATCTTCATTTTGAGGATACAAAATTTCATCCTCAAGTGTTGATGCAGTTGGTACAAACAGCTCAGTTTCATCATCTTCAGAGTCAGAATAATAAAAATCAAATCGAGACTTTGCCGGTTCGGGCTCCTGAATTGATACCTTTGGTTGTTAATACTGCTCAGCCTCAGCCTCTGTTAAGGTGTCATTGTGAAATGATTCGTACTCGAAGGCTTCATCAGTGTTATCTGAAAATGGTTCTTGAGGTATGTAGCTTTGGTTCTCTGTTGATTGCCTCATTTGATCTGTCATATTCTGAATGAATTCTGATTGTCTCTGAATACTTTCTAATTGATTCTGGCTTGTTTCAAGCATTGTATCCAACTTTTCATCTTGTTTCTTGACCCAATCTTTGAGTATGTCAATCATCTGATCTTCCTCTGATGATTCTGATTGTTGATGAAGATCGTAGGTGGATGGTGGATAAGATGGAAAATATGACGGTTCTTCGTACCTTGAATGATTCCAATAATTCTGCCACTCTGAAAGGTATATACATTGATCGCTCGGGTGGTTACCATCGCATATTACACATCTCCCCATTTCGTTATATTGAGCAAATGTAGAATTGCTTGGTTCTGGCATCCAGTGATAATCATTGGGCTGGACAACAGGCCTCAGAAAACCGGACTGTTGCTCCCAGATGTGGGGTGTATCTTCTTGTAAGGTTCGTAATCTCTCAATCTCCCAGTAATGTTCCATTTTTAAACCACTTGAAATAACAGAAAGAAATAAAAATTACAGATAAATATAAAGAAAATTAGATACAATTAAATTAGATAGCTTCAAAATTTATATCTCAAGAAAAATAAGTCCCCGGCAACGGCGCCAAAAACTTGACCGGTGCAAACACACGCGTATAACGCAAGCGTACGTATCGTTCAAGTAGAAAAAAAATCTCGATCCCACGAGGACTTAATTCCTACTGTTGTTATTAATTATTGAATCTATTTGTTTACAGGTATCTAATTATAGGGAGAAGGGATTTGATTGCTTTGGTTGGTTGAATGCGGAATTGCTTAATTGAAACAAATAAAATAAACAAAAGAAAATACTAAGGAAAATAAAAAAAGACTCAAAGATCTAGGGTCGTGACTCCACACAATATTATTATAAAGATGAATTGATTCTCTTATTTATGTGTAATAAATTAATTTGCTAACCTGGAACACGATGATATGCGAAAGCCTCTTCCGATGGTCAGACGCAAATACCCAGTATAACCCAATTGAACCATATTCATATGTCAACCAAATTACCTGGATTCATTAAGATTAAGTTCCAATTATGGCTACCCACGCCCGACAGGTATATTCCTATCCTGTAAGGAAATCTATTAAAGGGTTATCTATCCTCAAGGAAGATCGTGCGCTATTGAATCTAAGGCTGAAACCTAAAATCCCTATGTCTAGTTCATTTTAAGTTTACCATATCAATCTTATTGGTGATCAGACAACAAGAAGCATTAAGCTTAAGACTCAATAAACAAACTAAAGAATTACCCATAAAAAGCAAATCAATTATTAAGTGTGGATATTGTGTTTCATCACTTCCCTAGAATAAAATAAAATGCTGGGGGTTGGGGATCCACTTTTACTATTTATAATTTAGATATCTCCCTTAATATAATACAGAAATTAAACATGATATTACCGACCAGCCATAAAGGCGGTATTCCTTATTAAGTCAAATTAAGTCCGACCAGCCATAAAGGCGGTAATAGTATTTGAACATAAACCAGCCATATAGGCGGAAATTACCTGTCACCTAAAGACCAGCCATATAGGCGGTGCCACATTATGTCAAATAAATAAAACCAGCCATTAAGGCGGTAATCTTTTATATTTTGAATTATAATTTCCATATTATATTTAAGGGAGATTAATCTAAATTAAAATAATAAAAGCTTCACCTTATCCCCAACAGAAAATTAACTACAAAACATTAAAGAAAGGTAGAAGAAGAATTACTACTATTACTGAAAATTAAAATACATAAATTAAAAATAATATTTATATATACAAAAATAGATGCTTCCTATAAAACCAGGGAAAAATTCCCAAGGAGAGCATACCAAATGAAGTGAAGAGGAGCTGAATTTATAGGCACTTTCGGCTTCTGGCGTCGCGACGCCCAAGGTCCCAGCGTAGCGACGCTGGAACGCGGTTTTGGTCCACGCGGGTTGACCACGCGTGATTTGTCGGCAGAATCTGGTGATGACACATGTCACGCGGTAAAGGTGGTGCAATGAGAAGACGACACGTGGCACACGGTGATTGGCTGAGCTTTCGGTCCAATGATCATCTGACACGTGGCACGCGTTTAGGATTGGTCCAATGAGAGATTAACACGTGGAAGCATGTGATTCGCCGGTAATTCGGTCCAATGACAACTCGACATATGGCACACACTTGCTTTGGTCCAATGAGATTTCGACACGTGGCAGACGGCGCATTTTAGCTGATCTTCTGTGATGATGACACGTGTCATGGCGTACGTTAGCAAGGTTGGTGCACGTTAGCAAGTCCAATTTCTCAGATTCTGACAAGTGTCCCTCGGCGCACGTTAGCATGTCCGGCGCACGTTAGGCGTCGCGACGCGGAAAAATTACCGAATTGCCCTTTTGTCATTTTTTTCTTTATTTTGGCCCCAAATTGCTTCCAATGCTTTCCCAACTTTATTTATCTGCAAAATAATACAAAACACATCAAAACGTTCACAAAATTCAAGAAACTATACAAAATATTAGGTTAAATGAGTGGGAAATAGTGATAGATTTACCACTCATCACACCCCCAAACCTAACATTTTGCTAATCCTCGAGCAAAACACAAAATAAAATAACATAATAAAATTTAACTAAGCCACTTTCGTAGGGATCACGGTTGCATTTAGCGTATGCAACAAGCCTTTAAACCCCTAGGTGTCCCTAGTGGACGAGTTGTAGTCTCGTGAGGGTTTACAACAATGATACCCACAAACATTTTACAAAAGTAAAAATGTAGTAAAACTAATGCACACAAAAGCAAAAAGACAAGCGAAAAGAGAATAAAGAAGTTAGTGACTAATCAAGTGAAACTTCTACAACAAGTTATTAGTTGTTTTGTTTCTTTCTAAATTACCGAATAAGTAAATTCTCTGATTATTTTTACCATTCTTCATAAACACAGCTAACAAAATATTAAACAACTCATTTTTGCCCACAACAGTCATAAGTGTAGTTGATAAGAGAGTAATATTTTTGTCCTAAAGTTCTATCAGATTTCACACCTTTTTGCAGCAATGGAATAATTTTTCTCATTTTTCTGATTTTTTCTTTGATTTTATTTATTTATTTATATACAATATCTTCCATCTATGTAGCGAGTGTTGGGTCGGTGACTCCCAAACCAGTTGGCTTTAGGGCACTAGGTGTTAAGACACCCCTACAGACTTAATTACTCAGACTTCAGATATATATATTTTTGCAGCATCTTCGATCCATGTAACGAGCTTTGGGTCAGTGACTCCCAAACCAGTTGGTTTTAGGGCACTAGGTGTTAAAACACCCTTACAGACTTAATAACTTGGATCTCAGACGTTTTTTTTTTTTTTTTATTTACTCCATTGCTATTTATAGATGCTTCCTCTAATTAAACTAGAGCACGGAATATTACAAACTTTTCAATTACAACTCATGTCTGTATGTTACTATGCATATTGATAATACCTGCCAACTGAGCATATGCAGATCCATTTTAGTCCATTTTATGGAGAATCTACAAATTAAATAATTTAAAAGGAAATAAACAAAAATTAACTCGTTTCGAAAATAGGTTTGAAATATGTTTCTTACCAATTTCACCATTTTCGTCAAAATAAAAACACAAAAATGCAAAATATTTTTGTAATTTTTGAAAATTTTTCAATTTTTTTTTTCGAAAAATTTGGATTAAAAATAAAAATAACACACAAACTAAAAACAAGGTACTGATCAACTAATTCCCTCCCCCAAACCTAAATGAGACATTGTCCCCAATGTCTTAAACAGTAATAGAAGAGTTTAGAAGATCGTACCTGGTTAGCTAAAAATCTACAGGAAATTAAAGGTTAAGATCCAGATTAATTCGACGCCTCTTACCACGATCTTCCTCGGACCAATTTACCTTTGAAAGGATATGGTCAACTTGTGGTTCATAGGCTATGAGTTGGTCTATTAGATCCGGAGCAGTTCTGGCAGTGAAGAGGAGTTCTTTCATAGGTTTTGACACGAACCCATTTCTCCGGGCATCATCAAGAAACACACAAAGAAAATCATAAAATCCATCAACGTTAAGCAGTCCAAGCGGTTTCTGGTGTATTTTCAGGTTCGCCCAAGATAGAACTATAAAAATTTCCTCCAATGTGCCCAAGCCACCTGGCAAAACGATAAAAGCATCGGCACGGTTAATCATTTCTACTAGTCGTTCTAACATACCTGGCACGATCAGTTCCTCTCCGTTTTATGATCCAATAAGATTTGCCTCTGCCAAGGGTTTTGGGATGATTCCCAAAACATGACTGCCTCCTTCCTGTACAGCCTTTGAAACGATTACCATAAGTCAAAGATTTCCTCCGCCATATATCAAGTGCATATTCCTTGCACCTAAGACTCGACCCAATTCCTGTGCTGCTTCTACGTATTGTGGCTTAACACCAACACTACTACCGCAAAACACGCAGATGTTTTCAACTCGTCTTCTTGAAGTGGCTTCCATTTTTTTTTATGCATTTCTTTTTCAACTCTGGATGCCTTCAAAAGTGCAATGACGGGCTGAATTTATAGTACCTGAAAATGGGTGAGTAATAATAACACTAGTATCTTCCAGAGGACGTTTTTTTGCTAAACAACAAAATTAATCGTGAAAGGTCAAAACGTCTGGATCCTGTCTACGAAAATAAAGATAATTACAACAGAAAAGCAAATCAAAGCAATAATTAAGGTAACAGAATTGTGTACGCAATACGCCACTCGTTTGGTATATAAATCCATTAGGATGCGTCTCAAGAATTAATTCTTTACTCAGCCATCGCTAATGAATTGGTTCTCATCTTTGTGATTGCCAAACACCATTCATTCTGTCTTAAAATGCTCCGTTTTTGCTTTTCCCTACAAAAATAACACACAAAATTAAAAATTCTACAACATGTATACACAAAATATGAAAACAGAAATTACAACAAATTGCATGGGTTGCCTCCCTGCTAGCGCTAAATTTTACGTCTTCAGCCAGACGTGACTGAAATTCATCTGTTAAGGAGGTTTCAACGTCGATTTGGATGTCCGATTAAAGACAATCCCGTGAACGTTGCTTTTGAAGGGTCTCTTCCAACGGTAAAGTGGCAAAAAGAGTTTTGTCTCATTCAGTGCTCGTGCCACCTTTTTGCTCCTTATTGCTCCAGTGGTTCCTGCAAAGAAAGAAAGAAAATCAGGAGGTCTCGTATGGTGCTTGACTTGGAATGGGAGTTCCATTCTGTCAAGCTTTTGGGCGATATTTTTGATTTGTACTCCCCAAAACAGCGATGTTTCTCCTGAATGCTCTGGATCTTTATTAAGGTCAGACATTTGCTCCTCCATTTGCTCTGTTTCTTGCTCCACCTTTTCTTCACAGATGTATTTGAAAATTTCTGCATTCAGCTCTTCATTTGTCATCTGTGAAATGCATGCTGCAAAATTATCAACCTGAGGATGTGAAGAAATGTCAGATTTTAGGTCTTCATCCTTTGATCTGGGTGAAATGATTGGCTCAGGTAGATCTTCTTCAAACATTTGTGCAATGGATGCTCCAAGATCTTCATTTTGAGGATACAAAATTTCATCCTCAAGTGTTGATGCAGTTGGTACAAACAGCTCAGTTTCATCATCTTCAGAGTCAGAATAATAAAAATCAAATCGAGACTTTGCCGGTTCGGGCTCCTGAACTGATACCTTTGGTTGTTGATACTGCTCAGCCTCAGCCTCTGTTAAGGTGTCATTGTGAAATGATTCGTACTCGAAGGCTTCATCAGTGTTATCTGAAAATGGTTCTTGAGGTATGTAGCTCTGGTTCTCTGTTGATTGCCTCATTTGATCTGTCATATTCTGAATGAATTCTGATTGTCTCTGAATACTTTCAAATTGATTCTGGCTTGTTTCAAGCATTGTATCCAACTTTTCGTCTTGTTTCTTGACCCAATCTTTGAGTATGTCAATCATCTGATCTTCCTCTGATGATTCTGATTGTTGATGAAGATCGTAGGTGGATGGTGGATAAGATGGAAAATATGACGGTTCTTCGTACCTTGAATGATTCCAATAATTCGGCCACTCTGAAAGGTATATACATTGATCGCTCGGGTGGTTACCATCACATAATACACATCTCCCCATTTCGTTATATTGAGAAAATGTAGAATTGCTTGGTTCTGACATCCAGTGATAATCATTGGGCTGGACAACAGGCCTCAGAAAATTGGACTGTTGCTCCCAGATGTGGGGTGTATCTTCTTGTAAGGTTCGTAATCTCTCAATCTCCCAGTAATGTTCCATTTTTAAACCACCTGAAATAACAGAAAGAAATAAAAATTACAGATAAATATAAAGAAAATTAGATACAAGTAAATTAGATAGCTTCAAAATTAATAACTCAAGAAAAATAAGTCCCCGGCAACGGCGCCAAAAACTTGACCGGTGCAAACACACGCGTATAACGCAAGCGTACGTATCGTTCAAGTAGTATAAAAATATCGATCCCAAGAGGACTTAATTCCTACTGTTGTTATTAATTATTGAATCTATTTGTTTACATGTATCTAATTATAGGGAGAAGGGATTTGATTGCTTTGGTTGGTTGAATGCGGAATTGCTTAATTGAAACAAATAAAATAAACAAAAGAAAATACTACGGAAAATAAAAAAAGACTCAAAGATCTAGGGTCGTGACTCCACACAATATTATTATAAAGATGAATTGATTCTCTTATTTATGTGTAATAAATTAATTTGCTAACCTGGAACACGATGATATGCGAAAGCCTCTTTCGATGGTCAGACGCAAATACCCAGTATAACCCAATTGAACCATATTCCTATGTCAACCAAATTACCTGGATTCATTAAGATTAAGTTCCAATTATGGCTACCCACGCCCGACAGGTATATTCCTATCCTGTAAGGAAATCTATTAAAGGGTTATCTATCCTCAAGGAAGATCGTGCGCTATTGAATCTAAGGCTGAAACCTAAAATCCCTATGTCTAGTTCATTTTAAGTTTACCATATCAATCTTATTGGTGATCAGACAACAAGAAGCATTAAGCTTAAGAATCAATAAACAAACTAAAGAATTAACCATAAAAAGCAAATCAATTATTAAGTGTGGATATTGTGTTTCATCACTTCCCTAGAATAAAATAAAATGCTGGGGGTTGGGGATCCACTTTTACTATTTATAATTTAGATATCTCCCTTAATATAATACAGAAATTAAACATGATATTACCGACCAGCCATAAAGGCAGTATTCCTTATTAAGTCAAATTAAGTCCGACCAGCCATAAAGGTGGTAATAGTATTTGAACATAAACCAGCCATATAGGCGGAAATTACCTGTCACCTAAAGACCAGCCATATAGGCGGTGCCACATTATGTCAAATAAATAAAACCAGCCATTAAGGCGGTAATCTTTTATATTTTGAATTATAATTTCCATATTATATTTAAGGGAGATTAATCTAAATTAAAATAATAAAAGCTTCACCTTATCCCCAGCAGAAAATTAACTACAAAACATTAAAGAAAGGTAGAAGAAGAATTACTACTATTACTGAAAATTAAAATACATAAATTAAAAATAATATTTATATATACAAAAATAGATGCTTCCTATAAAACGAGGGAAAAATTCCCAAGGAGAGCATACCAAATGAAGTGAAGAGGAGCTGAATTTATAGGCACTTTCGGCTTCTGGCATCGCGACGCCAAAGGTCCCAGCGTAGCGACGCTGGAACGCGATTTTGGTCCACGCGGGTTGACCACGCGTGATCTGTCGGCAGAATCTGGTGATGACACGTGTCACGCGGTAAAGGTGGTGCAATGAGAAGTGACACGTGGCACACAGTGATTGGCTGAGCTTTCGGTCCAATGATCATCTGACACGTGGCACGCGTTTAGGATTGGTCCAATGAGAGATTAACACGTGGAAGCATGTGATTCGCCGGTAATTCGGTCCAATGACAGCTCGACACATGGCACGCACTTGCTTTGGTCCAATGAGATTTCGACACGTGGCAGACGACGCATTTTAGCTGATCTTCTGTGATGATGACACGTGTCATGGCGTACGTTAGCAAGGTCGGTGCACGTTAGCAAGTCCAATTTCTCAGATTCTGACAAGTGTCCCTCGGCGCACGTTAGCATGTCCGGCGCACGTTAGGCGTCGCGACGCGGTAAAATTACCGAATTGCCCTTTTGTCATTTTTTTTCTCTATTTTGGCCCCAAATTGCTTCCAATGCTTTCCCAACTTTATTTATCTGCAAAATAACACAAAACACATCAAAACGTTCACAAAACTCAAGAAACTATACAAAATATTAGGTTAAATGAGTGGGAAATAGTGATAGATTTACCACCTATCAATCACAATATGCAATACTACGTATACTATGCCTGTTATAGATTATATATTACTTAAAGAATATTTCTGGAGAATTGAGTAGGCACGGTGCTTTGCTAGAAGCCAACCTTGTCTTGTAAATCGGTAAGAACGTGGTACCGGGTACGCACATGTTTGAATAGTCCGACGACCGGATTTACTGCCAATATTTCCAGGGATCTCATGGGTCGCTTCCCGAAGATTCACCGATGACGTATGACTCGAACATAATTAATCTGGGATTAATTACGGCGATAATTTATCTGGGATAAAATTCGATAAGAAGAGAGAGAACGATTAATTTGGAATTAATCGATTAAATAATATATTCGATATATTAAATGAAATTAGATTTCATAACGGAATTAGAATTGGATTTTAATTCGGGAGAATGAATTAATTTAGAATTAATTCACGAGCGACGTTCGTAATAATTTTGCAAGACATTATTATTTAATTAAATTGGATTTAATTATGTCACGACGGAAAATTCATTTAATCGGATTAAGCGAACCCGAGCCCGAAGTGTGTTGAGCAAGCCACTTGAATTTTGAATTAAAGTGGGTCCCACCAACTTATATCACTTGTCCATCAAGTGTCAAAGTTGATTGATGGGAGTAGTTGGAGGCCTTAAATGCTTTTTTCCCTCCAAAACTTTGCTTAGCCTTTTGGTAAAGTATATACCAAAAATTGAGTTTGACTTTTGATAAGTGGTAATTGATTTTAGAAATCAAAATATCAAAAACCAAAAACTCTCTCCTCTCCCCTCACTTTGCCGTGAACTATAAAGAACCAAATGAAGAATTTTGTTGCAATTTTCTTCCAAAGCTAGCACTTAAATAATCATACAAAGGTGATAGAGAAACATCCCTTGAGTTTGGAATTCAAAAGATCAAGCTTGGAGTTCAACATACAATCAAATGAGAGCTTGAAGCAACTTCAAAGGAGGCAAATTTTTGTTGTCTACACATCCTACCTAACCGATTAATGTAAGTTATTACGCAAACTTCGTTAAGTATTAACACATCTTTTATGCTTAATGATCTTGGATTTGCTCTTAGAGAACCCAACAATGGTATCAGAGCGCCTATTTAAGCATGAAAATGATTAGGGTTTATAATCTTGGATTTGTGTATTTTTGCTTGGAGCATGATTTTATCAAATTGATTGTTTGAGTATGCTTAGATTATGATAACTAAGAGTTATGCATGATTAATTTTATGAAAAAATTAATTAGATAATTTTTCCCAAATAATTTGGCTTGGCCGAATACATGATGAACCCTAAGCTCATGGTGATTTTGATTTTTTAGACCATTGGATGTGTTTAATATGCTAGGATATATTGATTTGTGATTTAATTTGATTGAAATCAAAATTGACGAAAAACTCCCATGAAAACCGTGAGTTAAAGAGCATGTTAATGACTTGATTTTGTTTCAATAATGTTGGACATGTATTGAAAATAATAAAGCATGATTAATTAATTAAATTGGTGTTTTGGAAATGTTAATTTAAATAATTAATTATGGCTTTACACTTTAATTAAATAAATTGTGATATTTGGAATATTAGAATTTAATTAATTAGGCTTAATTTGGAATTGGGCTAAGATTGTTATATTTGGGCCTTATGGGCTTGGTTGGGCCAAGTTGGTTTAGGACAATTGGATTGGATCCAAATTGGGCCTAAAACCATTCCACAAAGTCCAAATGTAATTAATGGACCTTTTAAATTTAATTGGGCCTAATGGGCCGAAATTATTTTATGGCAAATAGGGTGATTCCTTTATTGGGCCTTGGCATTTGGGTTTGACCCATATTGGCCAAAGCCCATGCCTTATGAAATTAATTAAAAGCCCATTAGACTTTAAATTAAAATTGACATTGGATGTTAATTGGGCTTTGAGACCCATTAAGATTAGATTTAGAATCTAAATCGAAAAGACACATTAAAAGTGTAATTATTTAATTTGGAATTAAATAAAGAATTAGTATTGAATACAAATTAAATTGGATTTAAAATTGTAGTTCGATATAATTCAAGAATTCGCACTTTTAGTACTTATTTTTAAACGAGTTGGACTCGCGCAAATCAAATCGTTGTTTGAACATTGGATGATCACTTAATTCAAAGATTAATTAATTGGATTAGATTGATTGAAAAACATGCTTTGTGTGAGTACATGGATGTATTGTATGAATAATGTATATCAGATGGATATTAGAAGAGTGAGGGCAATTTTGGAAATTGTTGTAATAAATTTATAATTTATTAAATTAGACCTGCGTGTCCAGCCTTTATCTCTTGACTCTTTGTAATTCTCTTCTCACCAATTCCCCTCAATGTAATGAGGTTTCTTTATTGTATTATGTTATTGGGTAGAAGTTAGAATAGTGCTAGCCGGGGAGAGGAAATGGAGCGATTTGTTCTAGGAATAATTTGTGAGATATCCATCCGCATATCATTATTAATTTATTTATCGTGCCTTATTATGCTTTTAGAATGCATTCTTAAGGGTGTATGATGAGACCTAATCAAAGATAATTAATTGGTTGCCAATTACGCAAAAAAACCCTCAATCAAATATTAATCGTTTTCCTTCCATTGAATGGTTCTTTCTCAAGATCCAAGATTGGCATTGGTTTGTTGGCCAAAGTCAAGATCAATGTCCATCGCGGATGTGTTTGAACCATGAAAGCTTTGTTCCATATCGCATGTCTTGGGCAAGTTGTGATTTGTTGGCCAAAGTCAAGGTCACTTCTTGTTTATCGACATGGATTACGAAGCTTTCCAAGGTCAATGGGTCCCGCTTAACTGGAATCATTAAGTTTTTTGAGCCAAAGTCAAGGCTTAGTTGATTCAGAGGAAAAGGTTAGGAAAATATATTGGATATATTGGCATATATATTATATATGTTTCGGACTTGGAGGTCCACCTACCGAATCTAGGAGTTGGATGAGATCCAATTGATCTTAGAGGTCTACCTAGTTAAATATCATACAGCTTGTTGGCCAAAGTCAAGGTTGTGTGTTATTTAACGGGATTCTAGCCCACTGGGGAACTGGTTTCTCGAGTACTCAACAGAGGGTTAGAGGCTCGCCGAAAATTGTGGGAGGCTAGTATTGAATTTGCAATTTCTTTCAAATACTTGTCAATACGCGCTTTTAAATTATTTCGTCAATTATATATATTTATTAGTTGGACTAATATTCTATTATTTTTCTTATAACAGTTGGACTGTACCCAAAAATCGTTAATTGAATAGTTAGACTATTGCAATTAAGATGACTGGAAAGATCGAGTTAGAGACATTATCATGGGCGAAAATATCTTTAATGGCACGAACTTTCCTGATTGGGATATGAACCTCATGATTGTCCTGGGGGCTAAGAGGATGCTCTATAAGATAGAGAGACCTCTCGGGCCTAAGCCCGGAAATGAGCAGCCGCTTGAGCTTGAGCTTTGGAAGACTCATAGCGATGACAACTCAACTGCTCAATCCGTCATGCTCGTTGCGATGAACCCTCAATTTCGTCGCCAAAACAAGGGATTGGATCCCTATACTATGGTGGAAAAATTGAAGGACCTTCATCGATCTAACCTTAGATCGCAAATGTATGAATTGCAGAAGAAGCTCTTTCGCTCTCAAATGTCAGAGGGTACATCTGTTGAGCACCATGTGTCGCAGACGATTGCTGATATTGAACAACTAGGTCAGCTAGGCATAACCTTTGAGGTTGAGACTTCTATAGATTTGATCTTTCAGTCTCTTCCTGACAGCTGGAGCGGGTTCATCATTAACTACAATATGATAAACCAAGACCATACTCTTGGAGAGCTGATGACAATGCTGCGTGAAGCAGAAAAAGAGCTATTGAAGGGAAAAAAACGTGAGGCGCACTTCGCTTCAACATCTCAGTCTCCCAAGGCTTGGCCGAAGGCTACTGGAGGTGTAAAGAAGAAGAAGAAGAAGGGCAAGGCCAAATCGTCAAAGTCTTCTGGGAAGGCAAAAGACAAATCCCAAGATGTATGCATGCAGTGTGGCAAACGGGGTCACTAGAAGCGTGTCTGCCGTGAGTACAAGGCACAAATGAAGGAAATCAAAGCGGGCAAGTCACCGACTTCAGATATGTTTGTTATAGAAATAAACATATCTACTTCTAGTTTTAAAAATTGAATTTTTGATTCTGGCTGTGGTACTCATATATGTACTGATGTGCAAGATCTACAGATTAGTAGGAGACTGGCCTCATGGGAGATTGATCTACGAGTTGGAAATGGGGACCAGAGTCGCTTTTTTGGCTGTAGGGACTTATATTTTGGAACTGCCCTCGGGGCATGTACTAAACTTATCAGAATGTTATTATTTACCTAGTTTGACTAGAAATATTATATCTGTATCTTTATTTGCCTAATGTGGGTATACTTTTGTTTTTAGAAACACTGGGTGTTTTATGTATAAAAATGATATGGAGATATGCAGTGCTGATGTGAATAATGGTCTTTATATTTTGAATATAAATCAATCTCAAACATATAATGTAACCAACAAAAGGCTTAAACTAAGTAACAAAGATGAAACTTATATGTGGCATTGTCGTCTGGGACACATTAAAAAAACTTGCATATCCACACTTTCGAAGAGTGGGTACTTGGATAGATTTGATCCAAATTCATATGACGTCTGCGAATCTTGTTTATTAGGAAAAATACCTAAAACACCTTTTAGCGGTAAAAGTGTACGTGCCACCGAACTATTAGCCCTCGTTCATAGTGATGTATGTTGGCCCATGTCTAGCCAGGCTAGAGGTGGATATGAATACTTCGTAACCTTTACGGATGATGCATCGCGTTATGGTTATGTGTATCTTATGAGACACAAGTCGGAAACCTTTGAGAAATTCAAAGAGTTTCCACACGAAGTAGAAAAATAGATCGGTAAAAGTATTAAAACATTACGGTCGGACCGTGGTGGAGAATACTTGAGCAATGAGCTTCTCGATTACTTGAAAGAGTATGGTATTCTTTCACAGTGGACTCCTCCCGGAACACCTCAATTGAGCGGAGTGTCCGAATGGAGAAACCGAACTTTGTTGGACATGGTAAGGTCGATGATGAGTCGCACAGAGCTACCTATTTCCTTCCAAGGATATGCATTGAACAGTGCAATACTTATTTTGAATAAGGTTCCGTCAAAGTCTGTTCAACAGACTCCGTATGAAATATGGACAGGAAAGAAACCAAGTTTCTCATTCCTGAAGATTTAGGGATGCTGGGCATACGTTAAATGTTTGGATGGTACCAAACTTGAACCCAAATTGGATAAGTGTCTATTTTTAGGTTATCCTAGGGAAACCAAAGGATATTACTTTTATAACCCACAAGAGAACAAAGTATTTGTTGTTCTACATGCAATTTTCCTTGAGAATGAATTCCTAAATGCAGTGGTAAGTGGGAGGAAAGTAGAACTCGATGAAAATTGAAGTGATACTGTTTCTGGCACCGATTCATTAACAGAACATGAACAGTTCATCAGGGATGAGACTGTACCATAATCTTTGAATACAGAAGAACCGCGTAGATCAGAGAGAGTCAGAAAACAACCTGAGAGGTATGGGTTTCTGATCTCACCTCATGTGGATATTAATCTTATTGAGGAAGACGAACCAGCTACGTATGAGGAAACGATACAAGGTATCGACTCTGGTTTATGGCAAGATGCCATGAAATTTGAAATGGATTCCATGTACACCAACCAAGTTTGGACACTGGTTGATGCACCAGAAGGCGTAAAGCTTATTGGTTGCAAATGGGTCTTCGAGAATAAGATCGACATGGATGGCAACATACAAACGTACAAAGCTAGGCTTTTAGCGAAAGGGTATCGTCAATGACATGGTGTCGATTACGACCAAACTTTTTCACCTGTTGCCATCATTAAATCCATTTGGATAATGTTTGCTATTGCTGTATATTTTGATTACGAGATATGGCAGATGGACGTCAAAATCGCTTTAATTAACGAAAACCTTTTGAAGGATGTTTATATGTAACAGCCTGACGATTTTGTCATACCAAAACATTCAGACAAGGTTTGCAAGTTAAATCGATCCATTTATGGATTGAAGCAAGCATCGCGTTCTTGGAACCAACGTTTTGATGAGATCATAAAAGAATATGATTTCATTCAAAACGAGTATGATCCTTGTGTATATAAGAAGGTTAGTGGGAGCACACTGACATTCATTGTCCTTTACGTTGATGATGTATTGCTTATTGGCAATGACATTCCCATGCTACAATCGGTGAAAGCTTGGCTTTCATTAAAATTCTCCATGAAAGATCTGGGAGAAGCAACCTTTATTCTAGGAATAAAGATCTACATGGATAGATCTAGAAAGCTGTTTGGACTCTCCCAGAGCACGTACATTGACAAAGTGTTGGAGAGATTCAACATGGAACAGTCTAAGAGGGGACTGTTGCCAGTGTCACATGGTGTCACTCTATCTAAGGACATGTGTCCTAAAACTCAAGATGAGAGAGACAACATGAGTCAGATTCCGTTCGCTTCGGCATTCGGATCGATCATGTATGCCATGATATATACGCGACCTGATGTCTCTTTGCTTTGAGCATGTGTAGTCGCTATCAGGTCGATCCAGGTGATGGTCACTGGATTGCGGTTAAGAACATCCTTAAGTATCTTAGTCGAAATAGGGATGCGTTCTTAATCTATGGAGATGGAGAACTTGAGGTAATTGGGTTTACCGATGTAAGTTTCCAAACCGATAAAGATGACTGTAAGTCGCAATCTGGGTACATATTTTATTTGAACAATGGAGTAGTAAGCTGGAAATCTTCCAAGCAAGAGACTGTTGCCGATTCAACAACAGAAGCAGAATATATTGCTGCAGCTGAAGCAGCAAAAGAGGCAGTTTGGATTCGTAAATTCCTAATTGGATTAGGAGTAGTTCTGTTAGAAGCTTAGCCTGTTCCATTGTATTGTGACAATAACGGGGCTATAGCGCAGTCTAAGGAACCACGGTCTCATCAATGATCCAAGCATGTTCTTTGACGTTTTCATCTGATTTGCGAGATCATACATCGTGGCGATATGAAGATCGAGAAGGTCGCATCAGAGGACAACATTACAGATCTGCTGATGAAAGCTATTCCTCAGCAAAATTTTGAGCGTCATGTACATAGTTCAGGTGTTAGATACTTGAGTGACTGGCTATAGGCCAAGTGGGAGATTGTTGGACAATTATGACCCATAGCGTCACTATTTGTAAAAGACATTGTGGTTTTTGTACAAATTAACTATGTGACAATGGAAATTGATATTTTATCTTTTTGTAATTAGATTAATTGAATACATATAAATGATAAAAGTCCTTATGATTAGTTCCAGATTATAAGATATGAGATAATATCAATCCACGAAGGTTTAATCATTAAATATCCATAGTCGTCGTATTATCGAGACTGGACATCGATAATGCAGAATATACTAGTATTGCACTTGTGCGTGTTATGGAAGCATAACAACATAGTTCTCATATATTTAAGTATTGGATACTTATGCAAGTGTGATAGGAGGTAGTGTTTACCGATGGTACGGAAACAGCTTCGCTCTGGATAGACCCCATGGAATCTCATTGGTAGTATGACTATGTGTCTATGGTAATCCGATTCAGGGTATGTGTATTTGGTCTTAAACTGAGACTTGCATCGCTAATACTTGCGACAATCAATACGTTTTGGTTTTGGTCGTCCGGGACTTTAACAGGTTCTATGTACGCCTCTTCTGGGTTTATTGAGAATCATAGTGTATTGGGTGTGATGTCAAGACGAAAGTATCACTTCAGTCATATGGAGATGATGATCGCGCAGGGATACAAAACTGGTTCTCTATTATATTGCAACTATCGGGATAATATGACAAGGTCATGATTATCCGATTATAGAGACTAGTTGCTTGTGATCTGATATATGCTTCGTACGGGGCAGACACTGTTCCAGCCCCAGGCCTTGCATGTGACAACAGATACTGGATCGCAATACGCGATACTACGTATAGTATGCCTGTTATAGATTATATATACCTTAAAGAATATTTCCGGAGAATTGGGTAGGCACGATGCTTTGCTAGAAGCCAACCATGTCTTGTAAATCGGTAAGAATGTGGTATCGGGTACGCACGTGTTCGGATAGTCCGACGACCGGATTTACTGCCAACATATCCAGGGATCTCATGGGTCGCTTCCCGAAGATTCACTGATGATGTATGACTCGAACATAATTAATCTGGGATTAATTACGGCGAGAATTTATCTGGGATAAAATTCGATAAGAAGAGAGAGAACGATTAATTTGGAATTAATCGATTAAATAATATATTTGATATATTAAATGAAATTAGATTTCATAATGGAATTAGAATTGGATTTTAATTCGGGCGAATGAATTAATTTAGAATTAATTCGCGAGCAACGTTCGTAATAATTTTGCAAGACATTATTATTTAATTAAATTGGATTTAATTACATCGCGAAGGAAAATTCATTTAATCGGATTAAGCGAACCTGAGCCCGTAGTGTGTTGAGAAAGCTACTTGAATTTTGAATTAAATTGGGTCCCAACAAATTACATCACTTGTCCATCAAGTGTCAAAGTTGATTGATGGGAGTAGTTGGAGGCCTTAAATTCTTTTTTCCCTCCAAAACTTTGCTTAGCCTTTTGGTAAAGTATATACCAAAATTTGAGTTTGACTTTTGATAAGTGGTAATTGATTTTAGAAAACAAAATATCAAAAACCAAAAACTCTCTCCTCTCTCCTCACTTTGCCGTGAACTACAAAGAACCAAATGAAGAATTTTGTTGCAATTTTCTTCCAAAGGTAGAACTTAAAGAATCATACAAAGGTGATAGGGAAACATCCATTGAGTTTGGAATTCAAAAGATCAAGCTTGGAGTTCAACATACAATCAAAGGAGAGCTTGAGCAACTTCAAAGAAGGCAAATTTTTTTTGTCTACACATCCTACCTAGCCTATCAATGTAAGTTATTCCGCAAACTTCATAGAATATTCACACATCTTTTATGCTTAATGATCTTGGATTTGTTCTTAGAGAACCCAACAACGTTTTATTAGATTTAGGTGCTAGTTTTAATCTCATGCCATACTGTATCTATAAGTAGTTAGGACTTGGAGAGATCAAACCTACATATGTGGTTTTACAATTAGTTGATTGCTCTACCAGAACACCACAGGGGGTAGTTGAGGATGTTTTAGTTCAAATCGATAAATTCTACTACCCTGTTGATTTCCTGATTTTAGACACGCTGTCTGTGGTTGACACTGAGTCAAAAATCCCTCTAATCTTAGTTAGACCTTTTCTTGCTACAACTAATGATCTTATCAATTGCAGGAATGGTCTCATGAAGCTATCATTTGGAAATATGACATTAGAAGTAAATATTTTTCATGTTGAGAAACAACCACGAGATGATGATGAGTGTCATTACACATACATGCTAGACACAGTCCTACCAGAAACAATTTCTTTAGAACATGATTCAAACCCTCCTGAATGGGAGCCGATCCTAAATAACCGTAAAAGGAGGAAAATGAGAGTTAGTGTCCACTTGAAGATAATCCTTGGGAAGTTAAGAAGGAGGTTGAACCAATTGATAAAATCTCAGCCATCAGTAGACCCTAGGGGATCCATAGATAAACTGCCACAACAAGCTATAAATTCTTTTTCAGGTCTTACTCACCAATGTCTTCTAAAGAATAAAGAACATGAGACTGTTTGGTCCGCTACATGGCAGCTACCATGACAACTTAAGTGGTTACGTCTGGCTGAAGACGTTAAACTTAGTGCTAGCAGGGAGACAATCCTTGCAACTGTATTTATTTATTTACTTAAGTTTTATTTTATTGTGTGCTAATTGCATGTTTATTGTTTGCATGAATTTTTATGCAGGTCTTAGTAAAACCTACACAGCTCACACAACTAAAATCTTACCAGCAGGAACCTGATCAATTCTGTGCCTGAGTGTTGTTCCTTAATCAATTTTCTTTATATTTATCTTACATTGAAGACGATACATGTTTTAAGTGTGGGGGTGTATGCATGCGCATGATTATTCTGTTATAAAAAAAAAATATTTTGTTTGTTTGTTTTTAGTCCTTAATAGTAAAATATAAGTTCAATGATGATATTGTTTGTTTTAGGGTGAAACCTTAGAAACGATAAGTTCTTTAATGTGCTTTTATTTGATGCCTTGAGTAATTGATATATGTTAGACTCGTAAGCACTTAATTATAGGTTTTTAGCAGTGAAAGCGTAAGTAGTTGGCAAGGTGACTAGTTGACAAAATTGCATTTCGATGAATGACCGTTTGCTTAGATGTCTATCCTGATTTGCCAGTGTTATGATGTGTGGTATGGTTAAAAATAAAAAGAAAAAGTCTCGAAAGAAAGAAATTAGACCACCTATAACCGATAAACATGAAGCTACCCATGGGCAAGTGTTATGACCATCATGAGGAGAAACACTACCTTAAAGGATAGGTGTGTTGAAAAAAGAGAGGAAAAAAGAGACAAAGAAAAGAAAAGAAAAAGCATCATACCATACTGAGCACAGAGAGGCAATTACAGAGCATAATTGAGATATCTAGGTTGGTTTGACCCATCGGATCCCAATTTTTAAACGAAATCATTCAGTTAGCTTACCTAGGAATCAAGCTGTGAATGGACCTTTACACACACACTGTGAGTTTGGCTTAGATGATTTATTCAAGGACTTGGATTTGAGTTGTGTTGAGTACTTTGAAATTTCTCTGATTCCATTGCTAAACATTCGTTGAGGACGATAATATGTGTAACTATTGGGACTATTTCATTTTTTTTATTTTGCATGTGTTTTAAATGACGTTTGTGGGTGTCGTCGCTGTAAGCCCTCACAAGACTATAACTCGTCCACTAGGGTCATCTAGGGGTTTAAAGGCTTGTTGCATACGCTAAATGCAATCGTGATCTCTAGGAAAATGGCTTAGAAAGTTTTTATTTATTTATTTCCTTTTAATTTAGTTTAGTTCTTATTTCTTTTTGCGCTTGAATTGTTAGGGACTAGCAATAAGCTGGTTGGGGGTTGTGATAAATGCATGAAAGTGTACTTTGAACATCACTAACTCGGCTTGTTTATCATGTATTTAATCTTAATTATAGTTTATTTTGTGTCTTGTTATTAGGAAGCAATGAACATGAAGAATGAAGCAATTACACACGTTTCGGGACCTAACGGACGCATCGGAAGCACGCTGGAAGAACATAGACAAAGAAAATACAGCACCAGTAAAGAACCAGCAGACGCTACGACTCCCAAGTTCTTGGCGCCGCGGCGCCCTCAGCAAACCCATGCCTTACAACTTGGCCGAGTGTTGGGCATCGCAACCCCTATTTTCTGGCTCCGCGGCACTCTAGAAGAGTCCCAAAAACTTACTTTGGTCGTGTTTTACGCATATATGGACTCCGAGACTTCTCCGGTTTTCTGAGGCCTGTTATCCAACCCAACAATTATCACTGGATGTCAGAAACAAGCAATACTACATTTGCTCAACAGAACGCAATGGGGAGATATGTGATATGTGATGGTAACCACTCAAGTGATCAATGCATATACCTTTCAGAGTGGCAGAATTATCGGAATCATCCAAGGTACGAAGAACCATCACATTTTCCATCTTATCCACCATCTATCTACGATCTTTATCAAGAACCAGAACCATCACCATCAGAGGAAGATCAGTTGATTAACATGCTCAAAGATTGGCTCGAGGAACAGAAAGCTCAATTTGATGAACAAATTCATAGTCAAATGGCGTCTATACAGAGGATGACAGATCAAGTTAGACAATTAACAGATAACCTGAATTACATATCTCACGGAGCAAATTCAAATAATATTGAGGAAGCCTTAGAGTATCTAGAGTTTCATCATGACATCATAACAGCGGATGAGGCTGAGTAGTATCAAGAATCAGAGGTATCAATTCAGGAGCCCGAACCAACAAAGTCTCAATTTGATTTTTATTATTCTTCTGACTGTGACAAAGATCAAAAAGTAAAGTTGTTCATTCCAACTGCACCAACAAGGGAGGATGAAATGTTGCATCTTCAAAATGAGGATCTTGGAACATTCATTGCACAGATGTTTGATGAAGAGTCGAACGAGGAAATACAAAAAAACATCTGTGAAGAACATCCTCAAAATGAAGATCTTGGAGAATCCATTGCACAAATGTTTGAAGAAGATCTACCTGAGCCAGTCATATCAAACACAGAGGATGAAGACCTAAATTCTGACATCTCTTTACATCCTCAGGTTGACACTTATGGAACATGTATTTCACAGATGACAAATGAAGAACTGAACGAGGAAATTTTAAAATACATTTGTGAAGAAAATGTGGAGCAAGAAACAGGACAAATGGAGGAGCAAATGACCAACCATATTAAAGATCTAAGACATTCATGATAAACATCACTGTTTTGGGGAGTACAAATCAAAGATATCGCCCAGAAGCTTGACAAAATGGAACTTCCATTCAAAGTCAAGCACCATACGAGGCCTCCTGATTTTCTTTCTTTCTTTTTAGGAACCACTGGAGCAACAAAGATCATAAAGGTGGCACAAGCACAGAATGGAACAAAATTTTTTTTGCCATCTTATCATTGGAAGAGACCCTTCAAAAGCAACGCTCACAGGATTGTCTTTAATCGAACATCCAAAACCACGCTAAAACCTCATTGACAAATGGATTTCAGTCACGTCTGGCTGAAGACGAAAAATTTAGCGCTAGCAGGGAGGCAACCCATGTAATTTTGTTAAAATTTATATTTTCATATTTTATGTATACATGTTGTAGAGTTTTTAATTTTGTGTGAAATTTTTCAGGAAAAGCACAAATGGAGTAATTAAGGCAAAACAAAACATGAATGAATGGTGTTTAGCAATCACAAAGATGAGAGCTAAGTCATTAATGATGGCTGAGTAAGGAATGAATTCTTGAGACGCATTCTAATGGGTTTATATACAAACGAGTGGTGTATTGCGTACATAATTTTGTTGCCTTATTAATTGCTTTGATTTTCTTTTCTTATTTTCTTTTATTTTCACCGACATGATCCAGACTTTTTGACCTTTCACGATTTATTGTTTAGCTAACAATCGTCCTTTGGAAGATACTAGTGCTATTATTACTCACCCTTTTCAGGTTCTATAAATTCAACTGATCATTGCACACTTGAAGGCATCCAGAGCTGAGAAAGAAATACAAACAAATTGAAGCCACTTCAAGAAGACGAGTTGTAAACATCTGTGTGTTCTGTGTGTTCTGTGGTACTAGTGTTGGTGTGAAACCATAGTACATAGCAGCAGCACAGGAATTGGGTCGAGTCATAGCTGAAAGGAATATGCACTTAGTATATGGCGGAGGCAGTCTTGGATTAATGAAGATCGTTTCAAAGGCCGTACAGGAAGGAGGCAGTTAAGTTTTGGGAATCATCGCAAAACCCTTGGCGGAGGCAAATCTGATTGGGCCATCAAACGAAGAGGAATTGATCGTGCCAGGTATGTTTGAACGACTAGTGGAAATGATTCACCGTGTTGATGCATTTATTACTTTACCATGAGGCTTGGGTACGATGGAGGAAATTTTTACAGTACTATCTTGGGCGAACCTGAACATACACCAGAAACCAATTGGACTATTTAATACTGATGGATTTTATGATTTTCTTTGTGTGTTTCTTGATGATGCCTGGAGAAATGGGTTAGTGTCAAAACCTGTAAAAGAACTCCTATTTACTACCAGAACTGCCCCAGATTTAATTGACCAAATCTTAGCCTTTGAACCACAAATTGACCTCATCCTTTCCAAGATTAACTGGTCTGATAATGATCGTAAAAAACGTCGGATAAATCTGGATCTTAACCTTTAACTTTTCATTTAGATGTAGAATTTCAGCAAACCAAATACTATTTTCTAAACTCTTATTCTACTTTTTAAGATATTGGGGACAATGTCTCATTTAGGTTTGGGGGAGGGAATAGTTGACTAGTATCTTGTTTTTATTTGTGTTATTTTAGTCAAAATTTTCGAAAAAATTCAAAAAAATTGAAATTTTTTAACAAAAATCAAAAAAATAATTTGTGTTTTTGTGTTTTTAACTTGGTTAATTGGGTGAAATTGGTGTAAGAGATAGCCGAGTAAGGAATTTCCACTTCTGAGACGTATCTCAACCTATTTCGAAACAAGTTTATTTTTGTTTATTTCATTTTGAATTATTTAATTTGTGAATTCTTCATAAAACTGATTAAAATGAATCTTCATATGCTGAGTTGACAGGTATTATCAACATACATAGTAACATACGGACATGAGAAGTAATTGACAAGTTTGTAATATTCAGTGCTCTAGTTGAATTGGAGGAAGCATCTAAAAAAACCGATGGGATAAAAACAAAACGTCTGAGATCCGAGTTATTAAGTCTGTAGGGATGTTTTAACACCTAGTGCCCAAAAACTAACTGGTTTGGGAGCCGCTAGCCCAACACTCGCTACATGGATCAAAGATGTTGCAAAAAATATATTTATATCTGAAGTCTGAGTAATTAAGTCAGTAGGGGTGTCTTAACACCTAGTGCCCTAAAACCAACTGGTTTGGGAGCCACTGGCCCAAAGCTCGCTATATAGATGAAAGATATTGTATATAAATTAAAAAAAATCAGAAAAATCAGAGAAAAATATTCCATTGCTTAAAAAAGGTGTGAATTCTGATATAATTTTAGGACAAAAATGTTGGACAATTATGACCCATAGCATCACTATTTGTAAAAGACATTGTGGTTTTTGTACAAATTAACTATGTGACAAAGGAAATTGCTATTTTATCATTTTGTAATTAGATTACTTGAATATATAAATGATAAAAGTCCTTATGATTAGTTCCAGATTAATAAGATATGAGATACTATCAATCCACGAACGGTTTATCATTAAATATCCCTAGTCGTAGTATTATCGAGACTGGACATCGATAATGCGGAATAGACTAGTATTGCACTTGTGCGCGTTATGGAAGCTTAACGAAATAGTTCTCATATATTTAAGTATTGGATACTTATGCAAGTGTGGTAAGAGGTTCTGTTTGCCGATGTTACGGAAACAACTTCGTTCTGGATAGACCCATCAGAGTCCCATTGGTAGTATGACTATGTGTCTATGGGAATCCGAATCAGGGTAGGTGTATTTGGTCTTAGCCTGAGACTTGCATCGCTAATACTTGCAACAATCAGTACGCTTTGGTTTTGGTCGTCCGGAGCTTTAACAGGTTCTGTGTACGCCTCTTCTAGGTTTAGTGAGAATCGTAGTGTATTGGGTGTGATGTCAAGATGGAAGTATCACTTCAGTCTTATGGAGATGATGATCACGCAGGGATATAGAACTGGTACTCTAATATGTTGCAACTATCGGGATAATATGACAAGGTCATGATTATCCGATTAAAGAGACTAGTTTCTAGTGATCCGATATATGCTTCGTACGGGGCAAAAATAATTCCAGCCCCAGGCCTAGCATGTGACATCCGATACTGGATCGTAATACGCAATACTTAGTATACTACGCTTGATAAAGATTATGTATTCCTGAAAAGAATATTTCTGGAGATTTGGGTAGGCACGGTGCTTTGCTAGAAGCCAACTATTTCTTGTAAATCGGTAAGAACATGGTACGGGGTACGCACATATTCAGATAGTCCGACAACCAGATTTACTGCCAACATATCTAGAAATCTCATGGGTCGCTTCCCAAAGATTCACCGATGACATTTGACTCGAACAGAATTAATCTAGGATTAATTATGTGAGAGAAAAAATTAATCTAGGATTAATTACGTCAAGAATTTATCTGGGATAAAATTCGGATTGAAGAGAGAGTACGATTAATTTGGAATTAATCGATTAAATAATATATTTGATATATTATTTGAAATTAGATTTCAATGCGGAATTAAAATTAGATTTTAATTCGGGCAAACGAATTAATTTAGAATTAATTCGTAAGCGACTTTAATAATAATTTTGCAAGGCATAATTATTTAATTAAATTATATTTAATTATATCGCAACGACAAATTCGTTAATTCGGAATTAAACCAACCCGAGCCCGAGCGAAGTTGCATGTTGGATTGTTCGACTTAAATTCAGAATTTACAAGTGGTGGGACCCACTTGACTTACATCAACTAGTTTGACTAGTGATGGAAGTGGTTAAGGTTGAGTGAAAGAATTGGATTTCTTTTTCAACACACCATCAAAATCCAACACACTTGTTTTTGTTTTTGTTTTTTAATATTTGGAATGACATATACCAACTTGGATTTGGTAAATGGAGATTGATTTTAGAAATCAAATACACAAAAAATAAAAACACTCTCCTCTCTCCCTTCTCATTGCCGTGACTTCCTCTCCCATTCTTAGAGTTTTGTTGCAAAAATTTGAATGAGCTAGCACTTCAAAGAGTGAATCAAGGTGATAGGAAAACCAATTCAATGAGTTTGGAGCACAAAGAAAGCTTGGAGCTCTCAACATACATCAAAGTTTTGAAATCTCAACATCCGATCAATGTAAGTCTTATGCAGCTTCTTTGAATATTCACACACCGAATCATGATTAGAGATCCTTGGCATGTTCTAGGAACACTAACAATGGTATCAAGAGCCTTTTCTTAGCATGATTTAGTTTAGGGTTTATAAACTTTATTTGGGAATTTTATGCTTGGAGTATGATTTTTTCAAAATTGTTTGTTTGGATGTGGTTTGATGATGATGAATTGGATTTATGCATCTTAAAATTTGAGAAAAATTGATTGGATTATTTTTCCCTAAAATTTCCCTAATTGCCGAACATGAACCCTAGGACTACTCATGGTGATTTTTTGATTTTAGACCATTAGATGTGTTTAAAGCATGAGATTAATTGATTGTTGATTTAATTGGATTGAAATCAAATTGATTGTAATTTTATGCCTAATTGCCGTGAGACTTAGCATGTGAAATTGATTGATTTTGCTTCAATTGTGTTGGACATGAATTGAATATATTAAAGCATGATTAATTAGTTTAATTGATATTTTGGAAATATTGGTTTAACTAATTAATTATGACTATTACACTTTAATTAAAATTAATGTGAAATTTGAAATTTTATATTAATTAAAATTAGTGTTTAATTTTGAATTGGACTAATATTGTTGTATTTGGGCTTAATGGGTTTGGTTGGGCCAAGCTTGGTTTAGGACAATCGGATTGGATCCAAATTGAGCCTAAAACCATTCCACAAAGTCCAAATATAATAATTGGGCCTTTAATAATTTAATTGGGCCTAATGGGCCTAAATTGATTTTTGGCAAAAAAGGTGATTCCTTATTGGGCCTTGGCATCTTGGATTGGATCCATAATTGCCAAAACCCATGCCTTAAGAATTAATTAAAAGCCTATTGGACTTTAATTAAATTGACATTGGATGTTAATTGGGCATTTGAAACCCATTTAGATTGGATTTAGAATCTAAGTCTAAAAGGCATTAAAATAAGTGTAATTATTTAATTTGGAATTAAATATGAATTAGTATTAGATACAAATTAAATTGGATTTAAAATTGTAGTTCGATATAATTTAAGAATACATACTATGAGTTTATTCTTAAACGAGTTGGACTCGCGCAAATCAAATCGTTGTTTGAACATTGGATGGTCATTAATTCAAAGATTAATTAATTGGATTAGATTGATTGAATAACATGCTTTGTGTGAATACATGGATGTATTGTATGAATAATGTATATATGATGTATATTAGAAGGGTGATGGCAATTTTGGAAATTATTGTAATAAATTTAGAATTTATTAAATTGGACCTGCGTGTCCAGCCTATTATCTATATTCTCTTTGTACTTCTCTTCTCACCAATTCCCCTCAATGTAAATGAGGTTTCTTTAATGTATTATGTAATTGGGCAGAAGTTAGAATAGTGTTAGCGGGAGAGAGGAAATGGAGAGATTTGTTCTAGGAACAAATTTGTTATATATCCATCCGTATATCATTATTAATTTATTTCGCGCCTTATTATACTTTTAGAATGCATGTTTAAGGGTGTATGATGAGACCTAATCAAAGATAATAATTTGGTTGCCAATTTACACGAAAAACCCTCAATCAAATATTAAGCGTTTTCCTTCCATTGAGTGGTTCACTCTCAAGATCCAAGATTGGCATTGGTTTGTTGGCCAAAGTCAAGATCAATGTCCATCGCGGATGTGTTTGAACCACGAAAGCTTTGTTATATATCGCATGTCTTGGGCAGTTATGACTTGTTGGCCAAAGTAAAGGTCACTTCTTGTTTATCGATATGGATTATGAAGTTTTCCCACTGTCAATGGGTCGCGCTTAACTGGAATCATTAAGCTTGTTGAGCCAAAGCCAAGGCTTAGTTGATTCAGAGGAAAAAGGTTAGGAAATATATTGGATATATTTACATTTATTGGATATATATTTTGGACTTAAAGGTCCACCTACCGGATCTAGGAATTAGATGAGATCCAATTGATCTTAGAGATCTACCTAGTTAAGTTTCATACAGCTTGTTGGCCAAAGTCAAGGTTGTGTGTTATTTAACGGGATCCTAGCCCACTAGGAAACCAGATTTCCCGAGTACTCAACAGAGGGTTAGAGGCTCGCCGAAAAATAGTGGGAGGCCAGTATTGAATTTGCAATTTCGTTTAAATACTTTCCAAATACGCGCTTTCAAATTATTTTCATCATTATATATTTATATTAGTTGGACTAATATTTTATTATTTTCTTTTAACAGTTGGACTGTACCTGAAATCATTGATTGAATAGTTAGACTATTGCAATTCAAGATGGCTGGAAAGATCAACATTAGAGACATTATCATTGGCGAAAATGTCTTTAATGGGGCGAACTTTCCTGACTGGGATATGAACCTCAGGATTGTCCTGTGGGCTGAGAAGATGCTCTATACGATAGAGAGACCTCTCGGGCCTAAGCCCGGAAATGAGCAGCCACTTGAGCTTGAGCTTTGGAAGACTCACTGTAACATCCCAGGTTATTTTAACGAATTTGTGTTAATTTTAGTTTCCGCGGGTGAGGCCGCGTCCGAACGCGAAGTAAATTTTTATTGAATAATGGGAACTTTTTAATGAAAATAATCGTAATCTTATATTAAATTAAATTCGGGGACTAGATTGAGATTTGCCTTATTAGTATTAATAAAATTTAGATATTTTCTAATGCTATACACGTGCACCACTTAATTAACACACACACCCTTAATTAATTTAATTACACACACACGTGTGATGCATATACACCACACACACACACACACTTGATAGCAAGAAACACGCACACAGATCATACGCACACAGAACACAGAAACGGAGAAATCCAGAGAATAGAGGAGAAATCGAAGAGAAAGGAAAGAGAGAAGGCTGAGAAAGGTGGAGAGCAGACCGAAAGGGTGAAGGATAAAAGCAGGCCGAGTGAGATGAAGGCAGAAGAGAAGAAAATGAACAAGAACAGAGGAGAAATAGAGAAATCGAGAAGAGATGAGGAAGACGAGAAGCAAGCCGAAAGAAAGAATCAGAGAAGAAAGACTAGATCTAAGCCGAGAAGAAGGGAAGAAAAAGAGAGAGAAAGAGAGGGGCGAAAGAATCGAGAGAAAGAAATTGAGAAGAAGTAAAGAAAGAGCCGAGAAAGAAGGAAGGGAAGTAGAAGCCGTGAATAGTAGAAGCAGCAGAAGGAGGAAGAGGGGCTGACCGAGAGAGAGGGAGAAATTGGGTAAGTACACTATGTCTTTCATTTCTTTGAATTTGATTGAATTTGTTAAATGGGTTCTAGGATCAATTTCAAAATTGGTCAAAGGAATGAATTAGGAAGTGTTAAAAGCAACTTAGGAAGGATATTTAATATGAGTATGGATGAAATGGTGGTCTGATTTGGGGGTTGATTTTGTCAGTAAAAGGGCTGAGTTTTGTTTGAGTTTTAGGCATGATAAGGTGTAATTGTAGTGTTTGAACACATACCAATAAAGGCTAAATTGAGTCAGTTGAACAAGGCAGCAAGTTAATAAGGATTAGGAAGTGATTTCAGCCTTTGGGTAGTCTGGACAGGGGTCTGAGGAGGAGGGAAGCATAGCAGTGTGGTTTGTTAGTGATATAAACGTGATGTATTGAACTAAGAATAAATAATTAAGGGTTGTATTAGTGAAAGCAGTATGAATAAATTAGGGAAGGGGTTCTTAGCCGTTATGTGTTAATTTACTTGGTAACATTGAATTTGAATGACATTATTGGTGATATAGATAATATCTAGAACTGATATCATTAATGCTGTGGGTGAATAATTGATGGGGAGTATTTGTGATGTATATGGTAGAGTGTAGTAAGAAAAAGCATTTTAATGGTTGGAGAAGAATCATGGCATGTGACTGTGGTGATTTCGGCAAGGCTAGACTGGAAAGGGGGCTGAGCTGTTTTGGTTGTTTGATAAAGGAATTTGGTATTTTGAGCTACTAAGTTTATGGGACAAAGAGTATATAAGAGTTAGCAAATACCTTCACTCGAATAAATAACTAATAGAAATGTATTGATAAGTCAATTGTGGAATGTTTAATTGGTAAGGTTAAAAGTTTATAAGTGTAAAGTGTGGATTAATGTAATTTTGGTAGTATGTATGTATTGAGTTTAAACGTGCATGATGAAAGCATTTAAGGAAATAGAATACATGTATCATGAAATTGTGGGAATGCATGATCATATGCATGAACATATATGATAATATGATATAAACATATAATAAAGTATGACGGTATTTAGTAAATGCATAAGAAATATATATGCCAATGTTTAAAAATACGGGGCGGCGCCTCGAGGCGGCCGGCCATTGAGGCGCGAGGCGGACCTCCTCGAGGCGGTGAGGCGGGCGCCTCGATCCGAAAATCGGAAAAACAATCCAAAATACATTCATTTCTTCATAATTCATAGTATGTTCAAAAAACTATTGATAAGTAATCCAAAATACATTCATTTCTTCATAATTCATAGTATGTTCAAAAAATTATTGATAACTAATCCCTAATAAGCTATCATTAGTGTCTAGCGGCATGAAGCTTGGGTCAAAATCTATGTCATCATCAGATGGGTCATCATCCAAATAACCTCATTCACTTGTATTGTCTTCATCCACTAATTGTGGAGCTTTCCCTTTCCCTAACAAATAACATAAAGTCGTATTATTTTTTAATTTGATTATATAAATTGCATTATTTGTATAAGATTAACTACTTTGGTCTCTGCTCCTTTTTTGTGCAAGTGCTCTACTGCCACTCAGTTGTTCAATGGAACGACGACGTTTTGGAAGCCCAAAACGTCGTCGTTTCATTTTAGAAAATTAAAAAAAAAAAAAACCTCTGCTGGTGAGGCGGCCGCCTCACCCCGATTTTGCGTGAGGCGGCCGCCTCACCAGCAGAGAGGCGGGCGCCTCAGAAAAACCACATAAGGCGGCCGCCTCGAGGCGCCGTTGCCGCGAGGCGGCGAGGCGGCGCCTCGAGGCGGCCGCCTCAACCGTTTTTTTAAACACTGATATATGCATATTTGTGCATTATGATTTTCATAAATTGATTTGAAATTGAGAATGGTTTTGAAATCCAAAGTGTTTTTAAGACAAGTTTCAGATGTTTTTTTGAAAGACTATATATTTCAGAAAAATGTTTTTTTACAGTTCTGAGATGCATTATATGGTTTTGTGTTTTCGGGGCATGAGGTAAAAAATCACCCCAGTATGTAACTATTACAGAGATACAGTTGGAATTGACGGATTCAGAGAGACATGTGCACATGTGGAGGACTGAGGGGACGCTCTCAGATCCTCGAGCCGGGGCTAGGGGGATGAGCGATACACAACGCCCCTAAACCCCACAGTTAGACAGTAGTGGCATGCTTTGGGGGACGGCGATACGTAACGCCCCAAAGTCATGGTTTTGCACTTCTGCCTCCAAATAGGCGTATGGGGGGACGGCGATACGTAACGCCCTCATACGTCCAGTTTTTCAGACAGAGACACAGAATTCAGAGAAAGATTTCATTTTCAGAAATACAGATTTCAGATAAAGACTTCAGTTTTCAGAAACAGTTTTCAGATGAGCAGTTTTTAGTAAATAGTATTTCAGAAAGACAGATTTCATAAAGAGTTTAGAAAGCAGTTTCAGAAAAGATTTTCAAGACGTATTTCATAAAAGCATGGCATGGTTAAAGTACTACATAGCTTATAAAAGTCATGCATTTAAATCATACATTCTGGTTAACATTTGTGACGCATAAAGTGGACATTAATGAATGATAGCATGATTATATCTATGAGTATTGATTGATGCCTGCATGTATTATATGTTTACATAGAAGGAACAATTTGTAAGATGCTAACATCAGTGTTTAAAAAACCGCATAAAGCGGCCGCCTCGAGCGCCGCCGCCTCGCCGCCTCGCGGCGATGGGGCGCCGAGGCGGCCGCTTTATGCGGTTTCTTCGTCGAAACGGCCGCCTTCTTCTGGTGAGGCGGCCGCCTCACCAGAAGAAGGCCTTTTTTTATTTTTTTTATTCCAACAGTGAAACGACGACGTTTTGGGCTTCCAAAACGTCGTCGTTTCAGTCGATAAAACGAAAAAAAAAAATAAAATCCCAAATCGCGTTAGGGTTTCATCCTTCCTCCTCGTCACTCTCCCTTGTCACACTGCTTCGATTCACTTCTCCCTCGTCACTCTCCCTCGTCACACTGCTTCGATTCACTTCTCCCTCGTCGCCTGCTTCAATTCGCCTCTCCTGCTGCTCTCTTCTCGTTACTTCTCCCTCGTCGCACTTCTCTCTGTTCTCGTAAGCTTTCTTCGTTTTTGTTGTTGTTATTTATTTGTTCTGTGACTTCTGTCCAAGAATTTTATGATATCCATCCTTGTTTAATTGCTCTAATTGTTTGAATTGAATCCTGCGTTGGGATTTAGTTTTCATGGTTCCAAGATTGGATTACAGTAGATTGGATTAGATAGCATAACACAACTTGTTAGTTTATTCTTGCTTCTGATTTCGGCAAATCCAAGAACATGCTCATTGAGTGGACCAAGATTATCCGATGGCTGAGCTCAAATGGTTTCGTTTCATTTGCAATTGGCTTGCATTCTGTTATTGATGGGATTCTTGAAGATGACATCAACCTGAACTCAACCACATATTTGCCCCATCAGACTTTGCGTTTGTAGCATCTTCTTCGCCATTTCTTGATGGATCGTGAGGTTCCATATACTGCCTCAAAGATTTACGTATAAGAACTTGCTTCTTTGCCTGACAAAACATTGCTAAAGACATTAGTACCTAATCAATATCTAGAGATGGCAGGACTTCCTAACAACATCAATATGGCATGATTTGATATTAGCTGTTGTCCAGTATTGATACTTGGCAGTGTTAGCTAGTTAGTTCATCTCTGTTCAATCTCTGTTCAATCCTATGTTTTCCATTCTTTCTGTCTAGTAACTTATTATTGCTCTTTGCAATTGTCCATTGAAGTTTTATTTGTTTCTGTCTCTGTGTATGGTTTGAATTGAATTGGATGTAAAAGTTACTTACCATATTGTGTTGTTTTTCAGTAAAATGTCGAATCGAACAGATCCGGCCTGGAAGTACGGGCATGAAGTTACTGTGGACGATGGAAAAGGTTCATATAAGTATATTGAATGTCATTTTTGCACAAGGACAATCAAAGGGGTGTATACAGAATGAAAGAACATCTTGCGGGTATAAGGGGTAATGTTGCCATCATGTTCAATGGTTCCTCCAGAAGTGCAATCTGAGATGAAAGAATATATGAAGAAAAAACAAGATACAAAAAAGGTTGCACAACTTTATCGAGAAGAACAGATTGATGAAGGTGCAACCCTGCACCGCACTTCTTTTGGTAGTTCAAATAGTATATCGCAGAGAACAATTAGAGGGCCAATGGATAGATTTGTGGTTCATCTTGAAGAGGGAGAATTGGCGGACAATGCGGTACAACCCTCACAAGGAAGTGTTCAAGATCTTCGTAATCAGACGATACAAGATATTGGTAGGTTTTTTTATGAGAATGGCATTGCCTTTAATGTTGCTAATAGTCCATCATTTGTTAATATGGTGCGATCAATTGGAAATTTTGGCCGTGGACTAAAACCGCCGACAGCATATGAGTTATCAACAACTATACTAAATAAGGAGTTAGACAATACTAGAGAAGTTGTTGATGAAGTAAAGAAAACATGGAGCCAAACAGGGGTTAGCATTATGTCAGATGGGTGGAAGGATATGAGAGGAAGACAATTGATAAACTTCCTTGTGAACAATCCTTTTGGAACAATTTTTCTGAAATCTGTGGATGTTAGCAATGTGGTGAAGGATGCAAATTTATTGTTCAACATGCTTGATGATGTTATTGAAGAAGTAGGCGAAGATAATGTCATTCAAGTCATTACAGATAATGCATCAAATTATAAGAAAGCAGGTGAACTTTTAATGCAAAAGAGGAAACGATTGTGGTGGACGCCGTGTGCGGCGCATTGTATTGATTTAATCCTTGAAGATATTGGGAAGCTACCTCAACATAAAAATGCATTGTTAAAGCAAAAAAGGTAAAAATATTAGAAAGCTACCGCAACATACTTTATTAAATATCTTCTTATTTGACATCATTAATTCATGATTGTTAATTTCATTTAACAGGTTAGTAATTTCATTTATAATCATGGAGCGGTGTTGGCTTTGATGAGAAGTTTCGCAAAGAAGGATTTAGTTCGCCCCGCACCGACAAGGTTTGCAACCGCTTTCTTAACATTAGAAAGCATGTATGGTTTGAAGGATCCTTGGAGCAAATGTTTACTTCAAAAGAGTGGAATGAACTTACTTTCTCCAAGAAGTCTGAAGGGAAGATGCAAAAAAAGTAATTTTTAATGATAGGTTTTGGACTTGTGTTGCTTATGCATCGAAAACAACCAAACCTTTAGTTCATGTGTTGCGGATGACAGATGGCGAAAAATATCCTTGTATGGGATTTATATATGGTGCCATGGATAGGGCAAAAGAGGAGATAGCAAAAAATTTGGGAAATGAGGCTGCTGCATACAAGGAGATATGGAAAATAATTGATGATATGTGGGAGTCTCAGTTGCACCGTCAATTGCATGGAGCTGCTTATTTTTTGAATCCTCATATCCAGTATGCAAGCACTCCTCCTTCCCAGCATCCGGAGATTAGGCGTGGGTATCTTATATGCTTGGAGAAACTGTTGCCCAATCCCGATGATCAATGTGCGGCAGATATACAATCAGATGCCTTTCTAAATAAGCAAGGATTATTTGGCACCAGTATGGCCAAACAAACCGTCTTCAATCGTAGTCCTGGTATGTGAATTATCACTTTTGTGTAATTATTAACTATAAGATATTATATGAATTTTGAAAGTGTATATTCAATCTTATTGTAGCTGACTGGTGGAGAGCATTCGGCGGTGAAGCTCCTCAACTGCAATCTTTAGCAATAAAGATTTTAAGTCTAACATGCTCATCCTCGGGGTGTGAACGCAATTGGAGTGCATTTAATATGGTATGATCTAATAATAACTAGTGTTTTGTGAATACTTACTTTATTCAACTTCTGATAATTTGAATAAATAAATTGTAGATTCATACAAAGAAGAGAAATAGATTATCCACCGAGAAATTGAACTCATTAGTATACATAATGTACAATAGGCGATTGAAGCAAAAATACATGAAAAAACATTCATTTCAATCGGTTGATGATCTTTTGATTGAGGATGAGTTGCCTTCTGATGATGAGTGGGTGGCTGGAGAAAGCTTTGTGGAGAATACTTCTATTGAACAACCGAGTGACAGTAGAGCACCTGCACAAAAAAGGAGCAGAGACCAAAGTAAGTTAATCTTGTACAAATAATGCAACTTATGTAATCAAATTTAAAAATAATACGACTTTATGTTATTTGTTAGGGAAAGGGAAAGCTCCACAATTAGTGGATGAAGACACTTGCAAGTGAAGGGGGTTCTTTCGATGATGACCCATCTGATGATGACAGAGATTTTGACCCAAGTTTCATGCCACTAGACACCACTGATAGCTTGTTTAAGGATTAGTTATCAATAATTTTTTGAACAAACTATGTATTATGAAGAAAGTAATGTAATTTGGATTACATATCAATAGTTTTTTTTAACATACTATGAATTATGAAGAAATTAATGTATTTTTATTATTTTCCCGATTTCCGCATTGAGGCGCCCGCCTCGCCGCCTCGAGGCGGCCCGCCTCGCGCCTCAATGGCCGGCCGCCTCGAGGCGCCGCACCGTATTTTAAAACATTGGCTAACATATGATTGTATGGTTTCATATACTTGTTTATTTGGTTAATGCTAGTTTATTGGATGTTTCATAATAAGAATATTTTATAATTCCGATTTGATGACATTTCAATGAAATAAAGGAAAAATAAGTGTGGTAAATAGCCAAAATGAATTAGCAAAGAATAAGCAGGTAAGTACTAGGATATTAAAGTAGCGCAGCAGAAGCGTAATGGATTCTAATTTGTTAGTTAGTGATATAGAAACTTGATGTATTTAATTTGGATGCTTGTTAATGTAGAAGTTAATGTATGTGTGTGATCAAATAAAGAATTGGTAACAAGTAATACGTTTGTGAAATGGATAAGGAATAAATAATTAATATGGATTGTATATGATGAATCAATGATGTGTTAAATAGAATGGTAAGAAGATAACTTAGATAAGTTACCTGAGCTTAAGGTAGTAGAGTAAAAAGAAAGATAAGAAGTTAAGAAAATGAAAAGGCGTTATGCTGGTGTGTGAGCAATGTAGTATAATGTACTATGATTGCAAATGAATAAGCTAGGAAGCACGTCATTAGAAAACAGAAAGATATGAGTGTATGGATGCTCACATAAAAAGGAATATAAGAAATGGAATGTTTGCCAATCGGCTAGGAAACAGATAGTATGAATAGTGGTAATTTGGAGAATGTGTGATCACCTAGAAACACCAGGAATAATATATAAACTGGAATTCAGATCTTGCATGTGTATGATGCTCAAAATGAAGCATAGTTACTTACTGAGTCTTATGACTCACACCACAACGGTGTTTGAGTTTTGCAGGTTGGTGACCTAATCGGTTAACCACAGACACCAGAGCTTGAGGAGCCGGATAGCAGCGTTGCGGTCAGCCAGTCACCAGGTCTTGGGAATATCAGAGTCAAGTTGTAATAAGTCTAGTTGTAGAGAATTGAATTGTATAAAGTGTAGTTTGTAAAAGTTTTTGTTTATTCGTATTTTCGGGCACGAAGCCCTGTATTATGTCTTTATGTCTGCATCGCATTTTAGTTGGGCCCTTAGATTACATTGATGTTGTGATTCCGCCTGAGGCCGAATTTTATGTTTATGGTGTTTATGGATGCTGGCTATAGGCCAGGTTGCATGATGTTACTAATACATCATGCCGAAATTTTTCTAGAATCAGAGGCTTATGGAGATGGGTTTAGCCTGTCTCCTGCCGGTAACGTCGCTGCCTAGGCGGGATGTTACACTCACAGTGATGACAACTCAACTGCTCAATCTGTCATACTTGCTGCAAAGACCCCACAATTTCATCGTCAAAATAAGGGATTGGATCCCCACGAAATGATGTTGAAATTGAGGGACCTTCACCGATCTAACCTTAGATCGCAGAAGTATGAGTTGCAGAAGAAGCTCTTTCACTCTCAAATGATAGAGGGTACATCTGTCGAGCACCATATGTCGCAGATGATTGCTGACATCGAACATCATATATGTACTGATGTGCAGGATCTGCGGATTAGCAGGAGACTGGCTTCAGGAGAAATCGACCTCCGAGTTGGAAATGGGACTAGAGTCGCCATTTTGGCTGTTGGGACCTAAATTTTGGAACTGCCCTCGAGGCATGTACTTAATTTATCAGACTGCTATTATGTACCTAGTTTGACTAGAAACCTTATATTTGTATCTTGTTTAACCCAATGTGGGTATACTTTTGTATTCAGAAACACCGAGTGTTTTGTTTATAAAAATGATTTTGAAATATGTAGTACTGATGTTAATAATGGTCTTTATATTTTGAATATAAATCAATCTCAAACATATAACATGACAAACAAAAGGCTTAAATTAAGTAACAAAGATGAAACTTATATGTGGCATTGTCGTCTGGGACACATTAACAAAACTCGTATATCCACACTTTCGAAGAGTGGGTACTTGGACGAATTTGATCCAAATTCATATGACGTCTGCGAATCTTGTTTATTAGGCAAAATGCCTAAAACACCATTTAGTGGTAAATGTGCACGTGCCACCGAACTGTTAGCCCTCGTTCATAGTGACGTATGTGGGCCCATGTCTAGTCAGGCTAGAGGTGGATATGAATACTTCGTAACCTTTATGGATTATGCATCGCGTTATGGTTATGTGTATCTTATGAGACACAAGTCATAAACTTTTGAGAAATTCAAAGAGTTTCGACACGAAGTAGAAAAATAAACCGGAAAAAGTATTAAAATATTACGGTCGGACCGTGGTGGAGAATACTTAAGCAATGAGTTTCTCGATTACTTGAAAGAGTATGGTATTCTTTCACAGTGGAGTCCTCCCGGAACACCTCAATTAAACGGTGTGTCCGAACGGAGAAACCGAACTTTGTTGGACATGATAAGGTCTATGATGAGTCGCACAAAGCTACAAATTTCCTTATGGGGATATTGTTGGACAGTTATGACCCATAGCGTCACTATTTGTATAGATCATGGTGTTGTTGTACAAATGAACTATGTGACAAAGGAAATTGCTCTCTTATCATTTGTGATTAGATAACCAAGATGTATAAATGATATGAGATCCTTATGATTAGTTCCTGGATTGAGATGATATGAGACATTATCAATTTACGAAGGTTTAATCATTAAATATCCCTAGTCAGAGAATTATCGAGATTGGACATTGATAATGCGTAAAAGACTAGTATTACACTTGTGCGCGTTATGAGGGCATAAAGGCATAGTTCTCATATATTTGGTTATAAGATACTCATGCAAGTGTAGTAGGAGGTTGTGTTTTACCGATGGTACGGAAAACAGCTTTACTCTGGATAGACCCCTCGGAATTCCATTGGTAGTATGACTATGTGTCTATGGAAGTCCGAAATCAGGGTAGGTGTATTTGGTCTTAACCTGAGACTTGCACCGCTAATACTTGCGATAATCAATATACTTTGGTTTTAGGTCGTCCAGGGCTTTAACAGGTTCTGTGTACGCCTCTGCTGGGTATATTGAGAATCGTAGTGTTTTGGGTGTGATGTCAAGACGGAAGTATCACTCTAGTCATATTGGAGATGATGGTCATGTAGGATACGGAACTGGTTCTCTTATGTACTGCAGACATCGATATAAAATGACTAGGTCATGTTTATCCGATTATAGAGACTAGTTACTAGAGATCCGATATGTGCTTCGTACGGGGCAGACACATTTCCTGCCCCAGGCCTTGCACGTGACATCCGATACTGGATCGAAATACGCAATACTACATGTACTACGCCTGATATAGATCACATATTCCTGTAAGGATATTTCTAGAGAATTAGGTAGGCATGACATTTTGCTAGAAGCCAACCTTGTCTTGTAAATCGGTACAAACGTAATACTAGGTACTTACGTGTTCGGATAGTCCGACGATCGGATTTACTGCCAACATATCCGGGGATCTAATGGGTTGCTTCCCGAAGATTCACCGATGACGTATGACTCACACTTAATTAATCTGAGATTAATTAGATGAGAGAGAAAATTAATTTGGGATTAATTACGGAGATATTTTATATGGGATAAAATATTAATTAAAGTGAGAAAACGATTAATTTGGAATTAATCGATAAAATAATATATTCGATATATTATACGAAATTGGATTTCGACACGAAATTGAAATTAGATTTTAATTCGGGCAAACGAATTGATTTAGAATTAATTCATTTGCGACGTGAATAATGATTTCGCTCGGCATAATCGTTTAATTACGTCGCAACAGAAAATTCGTTAATTTGGAATTAGCGAACCCGAGCCCGGGAGTGTTTGCGGGCGCACTCACATTGCGAATTAAAGTGCGGCCCACAAGTCACATCTAGCGTCAAATCACTAGTCAATCAATTGATGGATGTCTTGTCACTTTGAGTGATTGACATGTAGTCTTTATTCATTGATTGATGGGTGTAATTGGCAAAACTTTCATGCTTGACTTTTTTAAAGTTGTAAATGGTATATGTTTTATTGATTTTAGAAATCAATTAACTTAATACACAAAAACCAACTTTCTCTTTCTCATTCTTCTCCTCTTTCTCACGCCCAATGGGCTGCCTTCTTCCTTCACTGGTTTGCCGAGAATGGCAAGGAGAAGCAAGGTGATTTTGTTTCAAAATCACCAAGTGCTAGTACACATTCGGGGTCTTGCGAAGGTGATAGGGAAACCGAACTTGTGAGCATGGAATCACACAAAGCTTGGAGCTTGGAGGGATCACCATTGCCGAATCTTGGAGGAGCAAAATGGAGCAGTTTGCCGTAAGTTTCATGGAGTTCAAAGGGTATAAAAAGTTTTGTTTTTCGTCGCATCGCTCAACCGCTCAATGTAAGTATTCCGCAACTTCCTTTGATGTATTCATACATGTTTTATGCTTGATAAATGATCATTGGGAACTTAGAGAATTCCAACAATGGTATCAGAGCGAGTAAAAGCATGAAACTTGAATTTAGGGTTAAAATTGGGTAAAATGTATTTGAGCATGATTTGATGAAATTGGATGATTGAGTATGCTTAAATCATGTTTAATTGAAGTTTGATTGGATCAATTTCATGAAAATTGGTTTGGAACAATTTTCCCCAAAATGTGAGGCTTGGCCGAATACACTACTTGCCCTAATGTCTTGGAATTTTTGATTTTTGATTCATTGGATGAGTTGGAATCATGTTGGGAATGTTGTTTTAATGTTGAATTGGATTCAATTGGATTGGATTTGAAATTGGACAAAATATACCCAAATTGCCGAGACATATATAAGCATGAAATTGGGTTTGATTTTTGGTTAAAATGTGTTGGTCATGTTTTAATGTTGATAAGCATAATTAATTAGGCTAATTGGTGTTTTGGAAATATTGATTTGGGTGATTAATTATGGCAATACACTTTGTTTAATTAAATATGAAATTTGGAATTTTTGTAGTTTAATTAAATGGGCTTAAATTGGATTTGGGCTTGAAACGTTGTTATTGGGCTTTAATGGGCTTGGTTGTACCAAGATGGGTTTAGGCAAATTGGTTGGATCCAATTGGGCCCAAAACCACATCCATAAAGTCCAAATGCGACTAATGGACCTTAATTATTTTAATTGGGCCTAATGGCCTAAATTAATTTCTAGGCTTATGGGGTTATTCCTTGATTGAGCTTTGGTTATTGGGTTTGACCCAAGTTGACCAAAAGTCCACGCCTTAAAGAAATTAATTAAAAGCCCATTGGACTTTAATTAAATAAACATTGGATGTTAATCGGGCTTTGAGACCCGTAACGATTAAATTTGGAATTTAAGTCGTAAAGGTTCGTTTATAAAGTGTAATATTTAATTTGGAATTAAATAGCGAATTAGTATTAAATACAAATTAAATTGGATTTAATGTTGTAGTTTAATTTAATTCAAGAATTCGTACTTTGAGTACTTATTAGCAAAACGAGTTTGACTCGAGCAAAATCAAATCGTTGTTTGAACATTGGATGGTCACTAATATCAGATTAATTAATTGGATTAGATTGATTGATAACATGCTTGTGTGAATACATGGTTGCGATGCATGAATAATGTATATCAGATGGATATTAGATGGGTGAGGCAATTTTGGAAATTATTGTAATAAATTTAGAATTTATTAATTGGACCTGCGTGTCCAGACTATTACCTCATTTCTCATTGTATTTATCTTCTCACCTATTCCTCTCAATGTAAATGAGGTTTCTTTAGAAGTGTTATGTAACGGGTAGAAGTAATACTTGTGCTAGCGGGAGAGAGGAAAGAGCTAAAATAATATATCGGATATATTAAATTGAATTTTAATACGGAATTAAAATTGGATTTTAATTCAAGTGAACGAATTAATTTGGAATTAATTTTTAAGCGACTATCGTAATAATTTTGCAAGGCATTATTATTTAATTAAATTGGATTTAATTAAGTCGCGACGGAAAATTCGTTTAATCGGATTAAACGAATCCGGGCCCAAAGTGTGTTGTGTAAGCCAACTTGAATTTGGAATTCAAATTTGAGTGGGACCCACATCACTTACATCAACTTGTCACTATTTGTTATGGAAGTGGTTGAGGTTATTAATTGGATTAATTAGATTAATTACACAACACAACTACTAACCAAGTCAACTTTGGAAGTTACTATTCACCTTCCTTCTCTCTTTCTCTCTTTGGGCGTGAGCCTTGCCCTCCCACTTTAGAATTTTTGTTGCAAAATTCTACAAGCTAGCACTAAAGTAGTCTTTTTAAGGTGATAGGGAAACTCACCCTAGTGTTTGGAATTCAATTTAAAGCTTGGAGCTACCATCATCCAAAGAAAGTTTTGAACTTCTCACCCGATCAATGTAAGTTATACCGCAAACTTTACTTGATAAATTCACACACAAATAATTGTTTAGAGTCCTTGGGCATGTGTAGGACACTAATTGTTAGTGTCCTAGACATGCCCAAGGTCTCTAATACATGATATTTTGTGTGAATGATCAAGAAAGTTTGCGAAAAAAACTTACATTGAACGGATGTTGATTTTCAAAAACTTTGTATTTTGATGAAGCTCCAAGCTTTATTGAATATTTCCAACCCAAAGGTGAGTTTCCCTATCACCTCACAAGACTCCTTAAGTGCTAGATTTCTTGATTTATGAAGCAAAAATCAATGGAGAATAGAATGAAGTTCACGGCCAAGCATAAGAGAGAAGAGAGAGTTGTGTTTTTGATATTTTTGATTTCAAAAACCTAATACCAAAGTCAACTTACAAAAGTTGTGTATATGGTTTTCTAAAAACCAAAAACAAGTGTGTTGAGAGAAAAAAAAATTCATTTAATGCTCTCAACCACTTTCATCACCAAAAAGTTGATTAGACTTCCATCACCAAAAAGTGACTAGTGATGTAAGTGAAATGGGTCCCATTTTAAATTCAAAATTTGATTGGGTTACGCAACACACTTTGGGTCCGGATTCGTTTAATCCGATTAAACGAATTTTTCCATTGTGACTTAATTAAATCCAATTTAATTAAAAAATAGTGCCTAGCAAAATTATTACGAAAGTCGCTTGCGATTTAATTCCAAATTAATTCGTTCGCCCGAATTAAAATCCAATTTTAATTCCGTATTGAAATCCGATTTCAATTAATATATCCAATATATTATTTAATCGATTAATTCTAAATTAATCACGTTCTCTCTTCTATTCTAATTTTATCCCAGATAAATTCTTGCCGTAATTAATCCTAGATTAATTTTCTCTCTCATAATTAATTCTAGATTATTTATGTTCGAGTCAAATATCATCAGTGAATATTTGGGAAGGGACCCAAGAGATCCCTGAATATGTTGGCAGTAAATCTGATTGTCGGACTATTCGACACGTGCGTACCGCGTACCACGTTCTCACCTATTTACAAGACATGGTTGGCTTCTAGCAAAGCACCGTGCCTACCCAATTCTCCAAAAATATTCAACGAAGAATATATAATCTATACTAGACATAGTATACTATGTATTGCGTATTACGATCCAGTATCAAATATCACATGCTAGGCCTGAGGCTGGAATTGTGTTTGCCCCGTACGAAGTATATATCGAATCACTAGCAACTAATCTCTTTAATCGGATAATCATGACCTAGTCATATTATCCCGATAATTGCAGTATTTTAGAGTACTCGTTCTGTATCCCTGAGTGATCATCATCTTCATATGACTGAAGTAATACTTCCATCTTGACATCACACCCAATACACTACGATTCTCAGTAAACCCAGAAGAGGCATACATAGAACCTGTTAAAGCCCCGGACGATAAAAACCAAAGCGTACTGATTGTCGCAAGTATTAGCGATGCAAGTCTCAGGTTAAGACCACATACACCTACCCTGATTCGGATTCCCATAGACATATAGTCATACTACAAATGGGATTCCAATGGGTCTATCCAGAGCAAAGCTATTCCCGGTCCAACGGCTAACAGAACCTCCTATCACACTTGCATAAGTATCATATACTTAAATATATGAGAACTATGCAGTTAAGCTTCCATAACACGCACAAGTGTAATACTAGTCCATTCCGCATTATCAATGTCCAGTCTCGATAATACTATGACTAAGGATATTTAATGATTAAATCGTTCGTGGATTAATATTGTATCATATCTTATTAATCCGGAACTAATCATAAGGACTTTTATCATTTATATATATTCAAGTAATCCAATTACAAAATAATAAAATAGCAATTTCGTTTGTCACATTGTCAATTTGTACAAAAACCACAATATCTTTTACAAATAGTGATGCTATGGTCATGATTGTCCAACAATCTCCCACTTGGCTCTTAGCCAATCACTCAAGTATCTAACACCTGAACTATGTACGTTGACCGGCGTAAACACACACGTATAACGCAAGCGCACGTATCGTTCAAGTAGTATAAAAATATCGATCCCACGAGGACTTAATTCCTACTGTTGTTATTAATTATTGATTCTATTTATTTACAGGTATCTAATTATAGGGAGAAGGGAATTGATTTCTTTGATTGGTTGAATGTGGAATTGCTTAATAAAAATAAAATAAACAAAAGAAAATACTAAGGAAAATAAAATAAACAGACTCAAAAGATCTAGGGTCGTGACTCCACACAATACTGTTAAAAGGATGAATTGATTCTCTTATTTATGTGTACTAATTCAGTTTGCTAACCTGGAACACGAAAATATGCAAAAGCCTCTTCCGATGGTCCGACGCAAATACCCAGTATAACCCAATTGAATCATATGTCTATGTCAACCACATTACCTGGATTCATTAAGTTTAAGTTCCAATAATGGCTACCCCCGCCCGACAGGTATATTCCTATCCTGTAAGGAAATCTATTAAAGGGTTATCTAACCTCAAGGAAGATCGTGGGCTATTGAATCTAAGGCTGAAACCTAAAATCCCTATGTCTAGTTCATTTTAGATTTACCTCATCAATCTTATTAATTGCCAGTTAACAAGACGCATTAAGCTTAAGACTCAATAAACAAACTAAAGAACTACCCATAAAAAGAAAATCAATTATTAAGTATGTGTATTGTGTTTCATCACTTCCCTAGAATAAAATAAAATGCTGGGGGTTGGGGATCCACTTTTACTATTTATAATTTAGATATATCCCTTAATATAATACATAAATTAAACATGATATTACCGACCAGCCATAAAGGCGGTAATCCTTATTAAGTCAAATTAAGTCCGACCAGCCATAAAGGCGGTAATAGTATTTGAACATAAACCAGCCATATAGGCGGTAATTACCTGTCACCTAAAGACCAGCCATATAGGCGGTGCCACATTATGTCAAATAAATAAAACCAGCCATTAAGGCGGTAATCTTTTATATTTTGAATTATAATTTTTATATTATATTTAAGGGAGATTAATCTAAATTAAAATAATAAAAGCTTCACCTTATCCCCAGCAGAAAATTAACTACAAAACATTAAAGAAAGGTAGAAGAAGAGAACTACTATTACTGAAAATTAAAATACATAAATTAACATAATAATTATATATACAAAAATAGATGCTTCCTATAAAATCAGGGAGAATTCCCAAGGAGAGCATGAAGAAAAATGAATCTGGCGGCCTCCTTTTATAGGCTGATTTTGGGCCAGAATCACGACGCTGAAATTGCACTAGCGTCGCGACGCTGGAAACAGTTACACGGAGTCCACGCGGCTGTCGGCAGTAATAATTGTGACACGTGTCACGCTGTGGTTGGCTGGCTATTCGGTCCAATTATGTTGTGACACGTGGCAGCTTGTGAATGGCTGTAAATTCGGTCCACTTATACGATGACACGTGGCGACCTCTGATTTGTTGGTTATTCGGTCCAATAGGAGGAGGACACGTGGCACGCGCTTAGGTTGGTCGAATAGGATGTTGACACGTGGCGGACGGCGCACGTTAGTAGAACTGTTGTGATGGTGACACGTGGCAAGGCGCACGTTAGCATGATCGGCGCACGTTAGCAAAGTTGACCAGTCAGATTTTGACACGTGGCTGACGGCGCACGTTAGTAGGTCCGGTGCAGGCTGGGAGTCGCGACGCGCAAGGCTTCAGCGTCGCGACGCGAAAAAGACCAAAATATTCCTGTTGACGCATTTTTGTCCGTTTTTGCCCAAAATTGCCTCCAGTGCTTTCCAAACTTTATTTATCTGCAAAATAACAACAAAACACATCAAAACGTTATAAAACTCGAGAAATAATACAAAACATTAGGCTAAATGAGTGGGAAATAGTGATATAAATACCACTCATCATACGTGTCGCTCAAACTTCTGCTGAGAAATAACTTTCGTCAGCGGATCTGTAATGTTGTCATCTTAAGCGATCTTTTCGATCTTCACATAGCCACGATGTATGATCTCATGAATAAGATGGAAACGTCGAAGTACATGCTTGGATCGTTGATGAGACCGTGGTTCCTTAGCCTGCGCTATAGCCCCGTTATTGTCACAATACAAAAGAACGAGCTCATCTACTAACAGAACTACTCCTAATCCAATTAGGAATTTACAGATCCAAACTGTTTCTTTTGTTGCCTCAGTGCATCAATATATTCCGCTTCTGTTGTTGAATAAGCAACAGTCTCTTGTTTGGAAGATTTCCAGCTCACTGCTCCGATGTTCAAACAAAATATATACCCAAATTGTGACTTAGAGTCGTCTTTATCGGTTTGGAAACTTGCATCGGTGAACCCAGTCACCTCAAGTTCTCCATCTCCATAGATTAAGAAAGCATCCTTAGTTCGTCTAAGATACTTAAGGATGTTCTTAACAGTAATCTAGTGACCATCACTTGGATCGGTCTGATAGCGACTACACATGCTCAAAGCATACGAGACATCAGGTCGTGTACATATCATGGCATACATGATCGATCCGACTGCTGAAGCAAATGGAATCCGACTCATGTTATCTCTCTCATCTTGAGTTTTAGGACACAAGTCCTTAGATAGAGAGACGCCATGTGACACTTGAAGCAGTCCCCTCTTAGACTGATCCATGTTGAATCTTTTCAACACTTTGTCAATGTACAAGCTCTGAGAGAGTCCAAAAGGTTTCCGTTAAGGAAAGCGGTTTTGATGTCCATTTGTCATATTTCATAATCGAAATATACAACAATAGCAAGCATTATCCGAATGGATTTAATCATGGTAACATGTGAAAAAGTTTCATCGTAATCTACACCATGTCGTTGACGATACCCTTTCGCTACAAGCCTAGCTTTGTACGTTTGTATGTTGCCATCCATGTCTGTCTTCTTCTTGAAGACCCATTTACAACCAATCGGCTTAACGCCTTCTGGTGCATCAACCAGTGCCCAAACTTGGTTGGTATATATGGAATCCATTTCGGACTTCATGGCATCTTGCCATAAAGTGGAGTCGATACCTTGTATCATTTCCTCATACGTAGCCGGTTCATCTTCCTCAATAAGATTAATGTCTACATGAGGTGAGATTAGAAACTCATACCTCTCAGGTTGTTTTCTGACTCTCTCCGACCTACGCGGTTCTTGTGTATTAGAAGATTATGGAATAGTCTCATCCCTGATGGACTGTTCGTGTTCCAAGAGGGGGTCAATGCTAGGAACAGTATCACTTTGATTTTCATCGAGTTCTAATTTCCTCCCACTTACCACTGCAATTAGGAATTCCTTTTCGAGGAAAACTGCATGGAGAGCAACAAATACCTTGTTCTCTTGTGGGTTGTAGAAGTAATATCCTTTGGTTTCCCTAGGATAACCTACAAATAGGCACTTATCTGATTTGGGTTCTAGTTTGGTACCATCCAAACGTTTAACGTATGCCAAGCATCCACAAATCTTCAGGAATGAGAAACCCGGTTTCTTTCCTGTGCATATTTCATATGGAGTCTGTCCAACAGACTTTGACGAAACCTTATTCAAAATAAGTATTGCATTATTCAATGCGTATCCCTAGAAGGAAATTGGTAGCTCAGTGCGACTCATCATAGACCTTACCATGTCTAACAAAGTTCGGTTTCTCCATCCGGACACACCTTTTAATTGAGGTGTTCCGGGAGGAGTCCACTGTGAAAGAATACCATATTCTTTCAAGTAATCGAGAAACTCATTGCTCAAGTATTCTCCACCATGGTCCGACCGTAATGTTTTAATACTTTTGCCGGTCTATTTTTCTACTTCGTGTCGAAACTCTTTGAATATCTCAAAAGTTTACGACTTGTGTCTCATAAGATACACATAACCATAACGTGATGCATCATCCGTAAAGGGTACGAAGTATTCATATCCACCTATAGCCTGGCTAGACATGGGCCCACATATGTCACTATGAACGAGGGCTAACAGTTCAGTGGCACAAACAACTTTACCGCTAAAAGACGTTTTAGGCATTTTGCCTAATAAACAAGATTCGCAGACATCATATGAATTAGGATCAAATCCATCCAAGTATCCACCCTTCGAAAAAGTGGATATGCGAGTCTTGTTAATGTGTCCCAGACGACAATGCCACATATAAGTTTCATCTGTTTTACTCATTTTGAGCCGTTTGTTTGTCATATTATATGTTTGAGATTCATTTATATTCAAAATATGAAGACCATTATTGGCATCAGCAGTACATATCTCAAAATCATCTTTATAAACAAAACACCCAGTGTTTCGGAATACAAAAGTGTACCTGTATTGGGTCAAACAAGATACAGAGATAATTTTTCTAGTCAAACTAGGTACATAATAATAGTCTGATAAAGTAAGTATATGCCCCGAGGGCAGATCCAAAATATAGGTCCCTACAGCCAAAACAGCGACTCTGGTCCCGTTTCCAACTCGTAGGTCAATCTCGCCTGAAGCCAGTCTCCTGCTAATCTGCAGATCCTGCACATCAGTACATATATGAGTACCACATCCAGAATCAAAAATCCAATTTTTAAAACTAGAAGTAGACATGTTTATTTCAATAACAAACATACCTGAAGCCGGAGCCTTGCCCGCCTTCACTTCCTTCATGTGCACCTTGTACTCACAGCAGTCACGCTTCCAATGACCCCGTTTGCCACACTGTAGGCAGACATCTTGGGATTTGTCTTTTGCCTTCCCAGAAGACTTTGATGATTTGGCCTTGCCATTTCTTTTCTTCTTCTTCACACCTCCAGAAGCCTTCGGCCAAGCCTTAGCCTTCTGAGATGTCGAAGTGAAATGCGCCTCGCGCTTCTTGCCCTTCAGAAGCTCTGGCTCTGCTTCTTTCAGCATCGCCATCAACTCTCCAAGAGTCTTCTCTTGGTTGATCATATTGTAGTTCATGATGAACCCGCCCCAGCATTCAGGCAAAGACTGTAAGATCAAATCTATGGAAGTCTCAACCTCAAAGGTTATGCCCAGCTGACCTAGCTGTTCGATGTCAGCAATCATCTGCAACACATAGTGCTTGACGAATGTACCCTCTGACATGCGAGAGCGAAAGAGCTTCTTCTGCAATTCATACTTCTGAGATCTAAGGTTAGATCTATGAAGGTCCTTCAATTTCAACATCATGTTGTATGGATCCAATCCCTTGTTTTGATGATGAAATTGAGGGGTCATTGCAGCAAGCATGACAGACTGAGTAGTTGAGTTTTCATCATTGTGAGTCTTCCAAAGCTCATGATCAACAACCCGCTCATGTCCAGGCTCAGACCCGAGAGGTCTATCTATGACATAAAGCAACTTCTCGGCTCCCAGGATAATCCTGAGATTCATCTCCCAGTCTGGAAAATTGGCGCCGTTAAAGACATTATCACCGATGACGATGTCTCTAACGCTAATCTTTCCACTCATCTTGATTGCAATAGTCCAACTATTCAATCAACGATATCGGGTACAGTCAAATGTAATGATTACTATAGTACAACTACATAATCAACTACAAATGAAGTTATGGTACAGTCCAACTGTTCAAAGAAAATAATAAAATATTAGTCCAACTAATATAAATATATAACGACGAAAATAATTTAAAAGCGCGTATTTGGCAAGTATTAAACGAAATTGCAAATCTTATATTGGCCTCCCACTATTTTTCGCCGAGCCTCTAACCCTCTGTTGAGTACTCGGGAAACCCAATTTCCTAGTGGGCTATGATCCCGTTAAATAACACACAACCTTGATTTTGGCCAACAAGTTGTATGAAACTTAACTAGGTAGATCTCTAAGATCAATTGGATCTCATCCAATTCCTAGATCCGGTAGGTGGACCTCAAAGTCCAAGATATATATCCAAGATATATTTCCTAAATTGTTCCTCTGAATCAACTAAGCCTTGGCTTTGGCTCAACAAGCTTAATGATTCCAGTTAAGTGCGATCGATTGACAGTGGGAAAGCTTCGTAATCCACGTCGATGTACAGAAGTGACATTGACTTTGGCCAACAAGTCACAACTGCCCAAGACATGCGATATATAACAAAGCCTTCGTGGTTCAAAAACATCCGCGATGGACAATGATCTTGACTTTGGCCAACAAATCAAAGCCAATCTTGGATTTTGAGAGAGAACCACTCAATGGAAGGAAAACACTTAATGTTAAAGTGAGGGTTTTTCGCGTAAATTGGCATCCAATTTATTATCTTTGATTAGGTCTCATCATACACCCTTAAGCATGCATTCTAAAAGCATAATAAGGCACGAATAAATTAATAATGATATGCGGATGGATATATATCAAACTTTGTTCCTAGAACAAATCTCTCTATTTCCTCTCTCCCGCTAGCACTATTCATACTTCTACCCAATTACATAATACATTAAAGAAACCTCATTTACATTGAGGGGAATTGGTTAGAAGAGAAATACAAAGAGTAAATAGATAATAGGCTGGACACGCAGGTCCAATTTAATAAATTCTAAATTTATTACAATAATTTCCAAAATTGCCCCCACCCTTCTAATATCCATCCGATATACATTATTCATACAAATACATCCAAGTATTCAAAAAAAATCATGTTATTCAATCAATCTAATCCAATTAATTAATCTTTGAATTAATGACCATCCAATGTTCAAACAATGATTTGATTTGCGCGAGTCCAACTCGATTAAGAATAAATACTCAAAGTATGTATTCTTGAATTATATCGAACTACAATTTTAAATCCAATTTTATTTGTATCCAATACTAATTCGTATTTAATTACAAATTAAATAATTACACTTATTTATGTGCCTTAAAGACTTGGATTCCAAATCCAATCCAATTGGGTCTCAAAGGCCCAATTAGCATCAAATGCCAATTTAATTAAAGTCCATTGGGCTTTCAATTAATTCTTAAGGCATGGGCTTTGGCAATTATGGATCCAACCCAAGATGCCAAGGCCCAATAACGAATCACCATTTTGCCAAAAATCAATTTAGGCCCATTAGGCCCAATTAAATTATTGAAGGCCCAAAAGTCATAATTGGACTTTTATGGAAATTGTTTTAGGCCCAATTGGATCCAACTCAATTGTCCAAAACCAAACTTTGCCCAACCAAGCCCATTAAGCCCAAATACAATAAATTAGCCCAATCCAATTATAAAGACTAATTCATATTAACATAATATTCTAAATATCACATTAATTTTCATTAAAGTGTAATTAACATAATTAATCTATTAATCTAAAATTTCCAAAACATTAATTAATCAAATTGATCATATTTTAATTATCCAATTCATGTCCAACACAATTGAAGCAAAATCAATCCATTAAACATGCTCAATCTCACGGCAATATCATGAAATAACATTCAATTTTGATTTCAATCCAATTAAACCAACAATTAATATTCATTTCATGTTTTAAACTCATCCAATAGTCTAAAATCAAAAAATTACCATGAGAAAACTAGGGTCTAATATTCGGCCATGCTAAGATATTTGGGGAAAAATTAATCTAGTCAATTTTCTCAAATTCTATGATGCACAAATCCAATTAATCATCATCAAAGCACAACCAAACAACCAATTTTGAAAAAATCATACTCCAATCACAAAATCCCCAAATAAAGTATATAAACCCTAAATACAAATCATGCTTAGATATGGCTCTGATACCATTGTTAGTGTCCTAGACATTCCCAAGGTCTCAAATACATAATATTGTGTGTGAATGATCAAGAAAGTTTGCGGAAAAAACTTACATTGAACGGATGTTGATTTTCAAAAACTTTGTATATTGATGAAACTCCAAGCTTTGTTGAATCTTTCCAACCCAAGGGTGAGTTTCCCTATCACCTCACAAGACTCCTTAAGTGCTAGAATGCTTGATTTTTGAAGCAAAAATCAATGGAGAAGAGAATGAAGTTCACGGACAAGCATAGGAGAGAAGAGAGAGTTGTGTTTTTGATATTTTTGATTTCAAAAACCTAATACCAAAGTCAACTTGCAAAAGTTGTGTATATGGTTTTCTAAAAACCAAAAACAAGTGTGTTGAGAGAAAAAAATTCATTTAATGCTCTCAACCACTTCCATCACCAAAAAGGTGATTAGACTTCCATCACCAAAAAGTGACTAGTGATGTAAGTGAAGTGGGTCTCATTTTAAATTCAAAATTTGATTGGGTTATGCAACACACTTTGGGCCCGGATTCGTTTAATCCGATTAAACGAATTTTTCCGTTGCGACTTAATTAAATCCAATTTAATTAAATAATATTGCCTAGCAAAATTATTACGAAAGTCGCTTGCGAATTAATTCCAAATTAATTCGTTCCCCCGAATTAAAATCCAATTTTAATTCCGCATTGAAATTCGATTTCAATTAATATATCCAATATATTATTTAATCGATTAATTCCAAATTAATCGCTTTCTCTCTTCTATTCGAATTTTATCCCAGATAAATTCTTGCCGCAATTAATCATAGATTAATTTTCTCTCTCGTAATTAATCCTAGATTATTTCTGTTCGAGTCAAATGTCATCAGTGAATCTTTGGGAAGCGACCCAAGAGATCTCTGGATATGTTGGCAGTAAATCAGGTTGTTGGACTATCCGACACGTACGTACAATGTAACACGTTCTCACCGATTTACAAGACATGGTTGGCTTCTAGCAAAGCACCGTGCCTACCCAATTCCCCAGAAATATTCAACGAAGAATATATAATCTATATCAGGCATAGTATACTATGTATTGCGTATTACGATCCGGTATCAGATGTCACATGTTAGGCCTGGGGCTGGAATTGTGTCTGCCCCGTACGAAGCATATATCGGATCACTAGCAACTAGTCTCTTTAATCAGATAATCATGACCTAGTCATACTATCCCGATAGCTGCAGCATTTAAGAGTATTAGTTCTGTATCCCTGCGTGATCATCATCTCCATATGACTGAAGTGATACTTCCATCTTGACATCACACCCCATACACTACAATTCTCAGTAAACCCAGAAGAGGCGTACACAGAACCTGTTAAAGCCCAGGACGACCAAAACCAAAGCGTACTGATTGTCGCAAGTATTAGCGATGCAAGTCTCAGGTTAAGACCATATGTACCTACCCTGATTCGGATTCCCATAGACACATAATCATACTACCAATGAGATTCCAAGGGGTCTATCCAGAGCGAAGCTGTTCCCGGTCCAACGGCTAACAGAACCTCCTATCACACTTGCATAAGTATCATATACTTAAATATATGAGAACTATGCCATTAAGCTTCCATAACGCGCATAAGTGTAATATTAGTCTATTCCGCATTATCAATGTCTAGTCTCGATAATACTACGACTAGGGATATTTAATGATTAAACCGTTCGTGGATTAATACTGTCTCATATCTTATTAATCTGGAACTAATCATATGGACTTTTATCATTTATATATATTCAAGCAATCCAATTACAAAATGATAAAATAGCAATTTCCTTTGTCACATAGTCAATTTATACAAAAACCACAATGTCTTTTACAAATAGTGATGCTATGGGTCATAATTGTCCAACACTACCACCCTATACATGTATTTTTCATTCAACCGTTAAACGACTTATAAATAATCATTATTATTCATAAAAGTTACCTTAATGCTCTACGAGTATATTTCATTAGTGAGATTCTATAGGTTCAGGCATATCCGTCACAAAATCCAATTTTGTGTCTTTAATCTACCCACCAGTAAATTATGACGAACATGGATAAACTCTCTGAACCATACGAGGTCATTTCCTACATATAATCCATATGTCATAGGTATCCAGATTATTCTAGAGATATAAAAAATAAATGTCAAATCTCTATAATATAATCACGTCAACGTTTCTATTAGCAATCTCTTAATAACACTTAGAACTAATTTCTACAGTGTACCACGGTCCCATGGATTTAACAGATTGCTAATTCCATATTGAATACCTATACTTTATACATAGAACTGACAGATCCTTTCTTAATACACACATGATATCCTAAGCATCAGCCCACACCCAACAAACAGACGGAGGTCTGATCTTAATAGATCGGTGATGTGAATGCCATCTAAGTGTGGAGGATAACTCATATATCTACAATGGTATCTCAAGTCAAAGAATCAATATACTCATTCAACCCGAGAATATTCTTATTGACGTTGGTGTAGCATCCATTAAGAATCTTCGGTGAGTCATTCAGTGTTTATCCGCTATAAAAACCTACACGTCTATACATGTCTCCAAGTCTCATGGTTCATTGAGAAACCATTGGAATCCAAGATTCCAATATATAACATGTACTAGTCTCAACAGGTTTATTTTACTGACCAAGTTGTGTAAACTTGACAAGGAACTGTCTAATAATGACAACGTCATGATACAACTGTTGGAAAATTATGACCCATAACGTCACTATTTGTACAGATCATGGTGTTGTTGTACAAATTAACTATGTGACAAAGGAGATTGCACTCTTATCATTTGTGATTAGATCACCTAGATGTATAAATCATGAGAGGTCCTTGTGATTTGTTCCTGGATTGAGAATGATATGAGACCGTATCAGTCCACGAAGGATAAATCATTAAATATCCCTAGTCAGAGTATTATCGAGATTGGACATCGATAAATACGTAAAAGACTAGTATTACACTTGTGCGCATTGTGAAGGCATAACGGTATAGTTCTTATATATTTGGGTATAGGATACTCATGCAAGTGTAATAGGAGGTTGTGTTTTGCCGATGGTACGGGAAACCGCTTCGCTCTCGATAGACCCCTTCGGAATTCCATTGGTAGTATGACTATGTGTCTATGGAAGTCCGAAATCAGGGTAGGTGTATTTGGTCTTAACCTGAGACTTGCACCGCTAATACTTCCGACAATCAATATACTTTGGTTTTGGTCGTCCAGGGCTTTAACCGGTTTCTGTGTACGCCTCTTTTGGGTATATCGAGAATCATATTGTGTTGGTTGTGATGTCAAGACGGAAGTATCACTCCAGTCATAGTGGAGATGATGGTCACGTAGGATACGGGACTGGTTCTCTTAAATGCTGCAGCTATCGGGATATTATGACAAGGTCATGTATATCCGATTATAGAGACTAGTTACCAGACATCCGACATGTGCTTCGTACGGGGATAATTGCGGAGATATTTTATCTGGGATAAAATATCAATTAAAGAGAGAGAACGATTAATTTGGAATTAATAGGTAAATTAATATATTCGATATATTATACGAAATTGGATTTCGACGCAGAATTAAAATTAGATTTTAATTCGGGCGAACGAGTTAATTTAGAATTAATTCGTTAGCGACGTGAATAGTGATTTCGCTAGGCATAATCATTTAATTGCGTCGCAACAGAAAATTTGTTAATTTGGAATTAGCGAACCCGAGCCCGGGATTGTTTGCGAGTGCATTCGCATTTCGAATTCGAGTGCGGCACACAAGTCAAATCATTAATCACATCAAGCATCAAATCACATGTCACTTTGAGTGATGTGACAATTGATTGATTGATGTGAGTTGATGGCAAACATTTAATGCTTGACTTTTTTAAAATTGAAAAATGGTAAATGGTTAATTGATTTTGGAAATTAAAAAAAACCTATTACACATTTTTCTTGTCACTCTCTCTCTCCTTTGCTCACGATTTTGGAGCCAAAACTCCTCTCTCTCTCTCTCTCTCACGTTTTTACTTCTGTTTTTCTGGTTTGACCGAGTGATGAAGGAGAAGCTAAGGAAATTTTTGGCAAATTTCTTGGGTGCTAGCACACATAGGAGCCATCCTAAGGTGATAGGGAAATCACTACATGAGCATGGAATCATCACTTGGAGCTTGAAGCTTTCATGGAGGACATCAATGGCCGAAAATGGTGGAAGAAAAAACTGCCACTGCCGTGCCTTGGAGAAGGGCAGAAACTGATTTTTGTCTTCACCGCATTGACTCAACCGATCATTGTGAGTATTCCGCACATCCTTTGATTGTATTCACATGTATTTTCATTGCTTGATAATGATCCTCGGACATTAGAGAATCCAACAATGGTATCAGAGCCAATATTGAGCATGAAATTGATTTAGGGTTAAAATTTGGGTAAAATTGATTTTGAGCATGAATAATGAAATTGGAAGATTTAATATGCTTAATTGATGTTTAATTGAGGATTGATTAGATCAATTTGAAGAAATTGTGTTTGGAACAAATTTCCCCAAATTTTGAGGCTTGGCCGAAAATAGAGAAGCCCTAAATGTCTTAGATTTTTGTTTTTTGATTCATTGGATGACTTGAAAACAATTTGGGATGTTGATTTAATGTTGATTTGGATTCAATTGGATTGTATTTAAAATTGGACATGAAAATCCCTTTGGCCGAGACACTTGAAGCATGTGATTGGGTTTGATTTTTGTTAAATTATGTTGGACATGTTTTAATGATGTGAAGAGCATGATTAATTAGGCTAATTGTGTTTTGGAAATGTTAATTGGGTAATTAATTGTGTTATACACTTTGTGTAATTAAATTGGGAATTTGGAATTTGGTAATTTAATTATTTGGGCCTTAAAATTGGATTTGGGCTTGTAATGTTGTTATTGGGCTTATTGGGCTTGGTGTACCAAGATGGGTTTAGGCAAAATTGGTTGGATCCAATTAGGCCCAAAACCTCATCCATAAAGCCCAAATGCGACAAATGGACCTTTTAAAGTTTAATTGGGCCTAATGGGCCAAAATTGATTTCTGGGCTTATGGGGTAACTCCCGGATTGGACTTTGGTTATTGGGTTCGACCCGAGTTGACCAAAAGTCCACGCCTCAAGAAATTAATTAAAAGCCCATTGAACTTTAATTAAATTAATATTGGATATTAATCGGGCTTTGAGACCCGTAACGATTAAATTTGGAATTTACGTCGTAAAGGTTTGTTAAATAAAGTGTAGTATTTAATTTGGAATTAAATAGCGAATTAGAATTGAATAGAAATTGAATTGGATTTAATTATGTAGTTTAATTTAACTCGAGAATTCGTACTTTGAGTACTTATTCGCAAAACGAGTTTGACTCGCGCAAAATCAAATCGTTGTTTGAACATTGGATAGTCACTAATTATCAGATTAATTAATTTGATTAGATTGATTGATAACATGCTTGTGTGAATACATGGTTGCGATGCATGAATAATGTATATCAGATGGATATTAGAAGGGTGGGGCAATTTTATAAATTGTTGTAATAAATTTGATTTATTAATTGGACCTGCGTGTCCAGCCTTACCACCTTCATATTCTTTGTATTCTCTTCTCACTTATTCCCCTCAATGTAAATGAGGTTTCTTTAGAAGTGTAGTGAAACGGGTAGAAGTAAATACATGTGCTAGCAGGAGAGAGAAAGTGAGAGATTTGATCTAGGATCATTGTGTAAAGTATCCATCCGCATATCATTATTATTTATTTATACGCGCTTTATTATGTATTTAGAATGCAAGTTTAAGGGTGTATGATGATGAGACCTTAACAAAGATAATAAATTGGTTGCCAATTTGCACACGAAAAACCCTCACAAAATATTAAGCGTTTTTCCTTCCATTGAGTGATTCTTACTCAAGATCCGAGACTGGCATTGGCTTGTTGGCCAAAGTCAAGGCCTTTGTCCGTCGAGGATGTGTTTGAATCACGAGAGCTTTGTTCCATATTGGTGTCTTGTCCAAGTTGTGGTTTGTTGGCCAAAGTCAAGACCACTTCTTGTCCATCGACATTGATTACGAAGCTTTCCATGGTCAATGGGTCGCGCTTAACTGGGATCACTAAGTCTGTTGTGCCAAAGCCAAGGCTTAGTTGATTCAGAGGAAAAAAGGTTAGGTAATACATTGGATGTATTGGCATATATAAGATATATGTTTCGGACTTGGAGTCCCTCTACTGGATCTAGGAATTGGATTGGATCCAATTGATCTTAGAGATCTACCTAGTTAATTATCATACAATTTGTTGGCCAAAGTCAAGATTGTTTGATATTTAACGGGATCATAGCCCACTAGGAAACACGGTTTCCCGAGTACTCGACAGAGGGTTAGAGGCTCGCCGAAAAATAGTGGGAGGCAAGAATTGAATTTGCAATATTCGTTTAATTACTTGCCATACGCGCTCAAAGCAAATATCATTCGTCAAATAAATTAAATGTTAGTTGAACAAATATTTAAATCGTTGTTTTAATAAACAGTTGGACTGTATTCAAACAAATTAAAAGTATAGTTGATTAATATAGTTGGACTATAATAATCATTATATTTAAATAGTACCTAAATCGTTGATTAAATAGTTGGACTATTAAAATCAAGATAAAATTGAAAGATTGACATTTAAACATAATCATAGGGAAAATGTATTTAAATGGTTTTTTATTTTTCAAATGGGAATAAAGTTCAGGATGGTCCTGGAAAATAATAAGTTACTTTATTTGATAAATAACATATTATGCCTAAGCCCGAAGTTAAGCAAATAGTAGAGCATAATCTTTAGAAGATTTATGTAATGATAACTTTAGTGCTTAATCCATTTCTTGTCGCAGTAGACTTCTTAATTTCTTAATCAGAACTAAGGATTATATCCTTAAAGTATGATATTGAAATTGAAGGATCTTCATAAATCTATACTTAGATTTTAGAAGTACTAAAATTGTAATAATAACTCTCTGGAGAGTTAATGACTATTCTCAATGAGACAAAGTCAAAGTTTGCAATAAGGCAAGTAGCGCAAGGCGCACCTTACTTCGACATTCCAGAAGGCCAATGCTAGGCCGAACGCTTCTGAGATGTGAAAATGCCAAAGGCAAAATCATTATAATCTTCTGGGAAGATAAATGACATATCCCAAAATGTCTGCCTAAATTGTGACAAACAGGATCGCGGAAGCGTGACTGCCGTTTGGACAAAGCAGACATGAAGGAATTGAAGATGAGCAAGGCTCTGACTTCAAATATGTTTGTCATAAATATGTTCATTACTGGTATTAAAATTGGATTTTAAATACTTATTGTGTTACATAAATATGTACTGATATTCAGAATCTGCTATGAGCAGGATACTGACTTCAGTTGAGATTAATCTGCGAATTAGAAACTGGACTAAAGTCGCTATTTTAACCGTAGATACCTAAGTTTAGGAACTACCCTCGGGTGCGTACTTAAATTAGGAAATTGTTATAATGTAACTAGTTTGACTAGAAACATTATCTCTATATCAGTGTTTAATCCGTTGTGGATTTACCTTTATATTCTAGAACAATAAAGTGTTTTATTATATAAAGATGATATTGAGATAAACACATTAGATGTGTGTTGGACAATTATGACCCATAGCGTCACTATTTGTACAGATCACGGTGTTGTTGTACAAATTAACTATGTGACAAAGGAGATTGCACTATTGTCATTTGTGATTAGATCACTATGGGGACACATGATCTGGGCGACGCATGCTGTCCCGGGCTCGCGGCCCGGTCGGGAGTACGGAGTAGCCACGGGGGACTAAACCGGAGAATAATGGAGTCGCCACCCGGTGTGAACCGGGACAAAGATTTAAGGCCGCACTCACCCCTCGCAAGGGAAGACCTCAAACCGTTGGGTTCGGAATGGTCCCTTACTCATGCCACTTATAATGACAGGATTTATGTAATAACTTAATCAGGCTTAAGTAACACTTATTTCTAAGAATATCATGCTTCTAAATTCACATACATACATCAACAAGTTCATCTAAATTTATATGTAACATATATTCGAATTCGCATACAGCCTATTTGCATGTAATCTATGTCTCAATTTGCATACATAAGGATTATCATACGGCAAGCATACAAGTTAATGAACGCATTGGTGGATACAGAAGCGCAAACAAATAGCGTTCTTACTAGCATGCATATTAAGAAAATATATTTAAGCGCATAACGGAAATAGACAACTAGAGAGGTAATACAAATGCATAACGTAAAAAAAAGTAACTATGTGCTAAGATGGACATGTCGTAATGTGATGCAAGAGGATCTGTTTACCGTGGGCGTTCGTTCAGCCTTCGTAGACGCCTTCGAACGGTAAACATAAGGTTCTCGTTCGAGTAGCGTTCGTAAACGCGTTCGAACGGAAATGAAACAGAATGCTCACGTTCTTATGGCATTTGTGAACGCGTTCGAACGGAAATGAAACAGAATACTCACGTTCGTATGGCGTTCGTTAACCCTTCGAACATAAATGAAACAGAATGCTCACGTTCGTATGGCATTCGTGAACGCGTTCGAACAGAGATGAGACCTGATGCATGATAAGGCAAAAATGCATGCGCGTTCGAGTTGCGTTCGTAAAGCGTTTGAACGGGAACAGACCTGATGCATGAAATGGGACGCAATACATAAATGGCAAATAGTACAATGCGAGGCGCAGTGAAGCATTGTGGTAAAGGATTTTAACCTCTTCAATTAGAGGACCTCTCATCGCACTTACTAAGCCCATGCGCTCGATCGCATCATGCATACAAACATAAAGACAATCATATCAAACTAAGTATGCCCGATTGAACACATCTTACATCCAACCGAACACACATCAACCGGCGCGGCAAAGCATCGTGGTAAAGGGCTTTAACCCCTCCCCATAGGGGATCTTTCATTCCACTTACTAAGCCCATGCGCTCGATTGAGTCATGCATACAAAGAATTAAACACAATAATATCAAACTTAGTATGCCCGATTGAACGTATCTTGCATTCAACCGAACACACATCAACCGGCGCGACAAAGCATCGTGGTAAAGGGCTTTAATCCCTTCCCATAGGGGATATTTCATTCCACTTACTAAGCCCATGCGCTCGATTGAATCATGCATAAATAAGCAACATACAGAATTCAAGTGACGAAAAATAAATCAACCAAAGCAACACAAAACAAAAGAGGGTGCCGTTTACTCAAGCGGTACGTGGAGTTGTATCCCAAGTACAGACCGCACTACCGTCCATTCGGATTCGGCTACGGAATTTACGTCTGGGTTTCCATCCTATATACCACAAGAGACGACACTCTTCCATTCATCCAATACCCACAACACACATCATACACAAACAAGATTTAACAAATAAGTAAAATACAATCAAAATAAATAACAAAAATCAAATAAAGATGAGTGTGAAAAGTACCCACAGGTCTAACCTTTTAAATCACCTCTCGGAGTGTACGGCACACGGTCGTCGGAAGGGTGGATGCTCCGCAACTCTTTCGGTTCACTGGTTCACTGCTCTCGTTCGTTGTCTCACTGTTTGGAGTCGTCGTTCTCCGTCTTTTGCTGCTGCTTTTGACTCCGATTTGCTACTGTTCGGCCTGGTTTTGCTGCTCACTGTTCAGGTCACCTGTTTTGACGTTTCAACGGACTGTTCCAAGTTTGTGTGGGTTCTTAGTGCAGTTTTGTGTGATTATTTTAAGGATTATGAATGCAGTTTTTTTTATGTTATTACTTTAAGTTTTTTAGGGAATGTTTTAAGAGGATTTTGCTGCTGTTTTCGGGGGGAAATGGGCTGCTGTTTGGGGGTACTTTAGCGGCTGTTGGAGCGTGTTTGGGCTGCCGTTTGGGGGTATATTTTTCGGTGATGTGTGGAGGCTTAGGGGGCTGCTGCTTTTCGGTTATGGAGTGGACGAGATTTGTGAGGTTTATGGACGTATAGGGCTGATCGGTTTGTGAAGGTGCTTTTAATGTGAAGGCTTGGGGTTATTTTCTTTTCTCTTGTGATTTGTGTGAGTTGTTTGTATATTATGTGTATGAGCTAGGGGAGTGCATGTCTTGGTTATGGGTTGTTTATATAGAGAAGGGTTAGGGCTTCACCTTGTCTCACAAGGAAGGGATTTTGGCATTAAAATGAGGATTTGATTTGGTGTTGGACAAGGAAAGGATTAGATTGAGGGGGGACAAATCTTGGCTAGATTAGGAATACAATATCTTTAAATTGGTTATGATTGATTTTAATTAGGCATGACATCTTTTTAATTTAGTATGTGATTTGTTTAGTTAGGAAGTTAATATATTTGATTTGTCTTAATTAGGTATGATTATATTTTATGTTTTATTAATTGGTAAATGGTTTAAATATTTTATTTAATTCAATGTTTAATTAATTAAGATTTAATTTAATTTCCCATGTGTTTAAAATGTGTTTTATTAATTGGGATGTGTTTTATGGGCTTTGGTGGGTTAATGGGCTTGGGTGTGAGGCTAGCAGCAAAACCATAATTACCGACACCGTTCGAACGCCTCCTCGAACACGGCACGAATGCCCGTAATCTGTTTGACGTTCGAACGAAGTAACGAACGCAGCACGAACGAAAAACAGTGAACTTGTGAAACGAATCCGATGACGTACTTATTCTGAATTTCCCCTTCCGACGTCCGTTTCTTGTGACTTCCGTGACTTAAAAGGTAGTGCCTCCAAATGAGACTCATCATAGGGACTTATATGCAAAAATGCAGTGCCTACAATCACCTAGATGTATAAATGATGAGAGGTCCCTATGATTTGTTCCTGGACGGAGAATGATATGAGACAGTATCAGTCCACGAAGGATAAATCATTAAATATCCCTAGTCAGAGCATTATCGAGATTTGACATCGATGAATGCGTAAAAGACTAGTATTACACTTATGCGCGTTGTGAGGGCACAACGACATAGTTCTCTTATATTTGGGTATATGATACTCATGCAAGTGTAATAAGAGGTTGTGTTTCACCAATGGTACGGGAAACAGCTTCGCTCTGGATAGACCCCCTCGGAATTCCATTGGTAGTATGACTATGTGTTTATGGAAGTCTGAAATCAGGGTAGGTGTATTTGGTCTTAACCTGAGACTTGCACCGCTAATACTTGCGACAATCAATATACTTTGGTTGCGGTCGTCCAGGGCTTTAACAGGCTCTGTGTATGCCAATACTGGGTATATTGAGAATCGTAGTGTGTTGGTGTGATGTCAAGACGAAAGTGTCACTCCAGTCATATGGAGATGATGATCGCGCAGGGATACAGAACTGGTTCTCTAAAAAGGTTGCAACAGTCGGGAAAATATGACTTGGTCATGATTATCCGATATTAAAGAGACTAGTTGCTCGTAATCCGATATGTGCTTGTACGGGCAGACACTAGACACGCCAGCCAGGCCTTGCATGTGATCATCTGATACTGGACAGAAATACACAATACTACGTAACTACGCCTGATATAGATCCTTTATTCCTGTAAGGATATTTCCGGAGAATTGGTTAGTCATGGCGCTTTGCTAGAGGCCAACCTTGTCTTGTAAATTGGTCAAACGTAGTACGAGGTACTTACGTGTTCGGATAGTCCGACGACCGAATTTACTGCCAACATATCCGGGGATCTCATGGGTCGCTTCCCAAAGGTTCACCGATGACGTATGACTCGCACTTTAATTAATCTGGGATTAATAAGATGAGAGAGAAAATTAATCTGGGATTAATTGCGGAGATATTTTATCTAGGATAAAATATCAATTAAAGAGAGATAACGATTAATTTGGAATTAATTGGTAAATTAATATATTTGATATATTAAACGAAATTGGATTTCGACGCGGAATTAAAATTTGATTTTAATTCGAGCGAGCGAATTAATTAGAATTAATTTGTTAGCTGATGTGAATAGTTACTTCGCTAGGCGTAATCATTTAATTAAGACGCAACGAAAAATTCGTTAATTTGGAATTAGGGAACCCGAGCCCGGGATTATTTGTGAGCACATTTGCATTTCGAATTCGAGTGTGGAAAGCAAGTCAAATTAAGCGTCAAATCGCTAGTCGCATCTAGCGTCACATCAAACGTCAAATCATGTCACTTTGAGTGATGTGTTGATGTGATTTGATGAGAGTTGATAGAAAGCATTAATGCTTTTTGGAGCCAAAAATTTGTAAGTTGACTTTTGGAAAGCTTTTACACATTTTTGGTATATGTTATTATTTGATTTTGGAAATAAAATAAGCCAACATACACAACTTCCTTCTCTCTCTCTCTTCTTACACAAATTGGAAGCCAATTCTTCTCCATTCTCTTCATCTGTCTCACGCCCAAGGGCTGAGTATTTTCTGGTTTTATTTTCTGCTGGGCAGAACCGAAATTAGAAGGGAAGCAAGTGTGATTTTGTGGCAAAATCAAGAGTGCTCCGGGATCATGCGAAGGTGATAGGGAAGTCTACCCATGAGCCGGGAAACATTTGACGAAGCTTGGAGCTTGTTCAAGGACCTCCAATGGCCGAAAATGAGGAGCAAAATGCAGCCCACTGCCGCACAAACCGGTGAGCAGAACAGCAGCTCACTGCCGAAGAACAGAGGGCAGAATTTCGTTTTTGTTGTCTCCGCGTCCCTCAACCGCTTGATGTAAGTATTCCGTAACTTCCTCGAATGTATTCACTTATGTTTCATGCTTTATTATTGATCTTGGGATGCTTAGAATCTCCAACAATGGTATCAGAGCATGGTTAAAAGCATGAAACGTTTAGGGTTAAAAATTGGGCAAATTGATTTTGAGCATGTTTAAATGAAATTGGATGATTTTGTATGCTTAATTGATGTTGAATTGAAGATTGATTGGATCAATTTCAAGAAAATTTGATTGGATCATTTTTCCCCAAATTGTATGTGTTGGCCGAATGGTCTTGCCCTAAATATGTCTTGGGATTTTTTATTTTTGACAATTGGATGTGTTGGAAATCATTCGGGAATATGATTTAATGTTGATTGTGGAATTTAATTGGATTGAAACCGAATCGGACAAAATTCCCCAAATTGCCGAGAGCAGAAGAGCATGTAATTGGGTTTGATTTGTGTTAAATTGTGTTGGACATGATTTAATATTAATGGCATGATTAATTAGTACTAATTTGGTGTTTTGGAAATATTGATTTGGGTGATTAATTATGTTAATGCACTTTAGGTAATTTAATTGAAATGGGCTAATTTTGGAAATTGGGCTTGAAATGTTGTAAATGGAATTATTGGGCTTTGTTGTACAAAGTTGGGTTTAGGCAAAATTGGTTGGATCCAATTGGGCCCAAAACCGCTTCCATAAAGCCCAAATGCGACTAATGGACCTTTAAAGTTTAATTGGGCCTAATGGGCCAAGATTGATTTCTAGGCTTATGGGGTAACTCCCGGATTGGACTTTGGTTATTAGGTTCGACCCGAGGTGACCAAACGTCCACGCCTTAAGAAATTAATTAAAAGCCTATTGGACTTTAATTAAATTAACGTTGGACGTTAAACAGGCTTTGAGACCCGTAACGATTAAATTTGGAATTTAAGTCGTAAAAGGTTTATTAATAAAGTGTGATATTTAATTTGGAATTAAATAGTGAATTAGAATTAAATACAAATTGAATTGGATTTAATTGTGTAGTTTAATTTAATTCAAGAATTCGTACTTTGAGTACTTATTCGCAAAACGAGTTTGACTCGAGCAAAATCAAATCGTTGTTTGAACATTGGATGGTCACTAATTATCAGATTAATTAATTTGATTAGATTGATTGATAACATGCTTGTGTGAATACATGGTTGCGATGCATGAATAATGTATATCGGATGGATATTAGATGGGTGGGGCAATTTTAGAAATTATTGTAATAAATTTGATTTATTAAATTGGACCTGCGTGTCCAGCCTTATTACCTCTCTATTATTTGTATTCTCTTCTCACCTATTCCCCTCAATGTAAATGAGGTTTCTTTAGAAGTGTAGTGTAACGGGTAGAAGAAATATTTGTGCTAGCGGGAGAGAGAAATGGAGAGATTTGATCTAGGATCAATGTGTAAAGTATCAATCCGCATATCATTATTATTTTATCATATGCGCTTTATTATGTGTTTAGAATGCATGTTTAAGGGTGTATGATGATGAGACCTTAACAAAGATAATAAATTGGTGCCAATTTGCACACGAAAAACCCACGCAAAATATTAAGCGTTTTTCCTTCCATTGAGTGATTCTCACTCAAGATCCGAGACTGACATTGGCTTGTTGGCCAAAGTCAAGGCCTTTCTCCGTCGAGGATGTGTTTGAATCACGAGAGCTTTGTTCATGTCAGTGTCTTGTCCAAGTTGTGGTTTGTTGGCCAAAGTCAAAACACTTCTTGTCCATCGACATTGATTACGAAGCTTTCCATGGTCAATGGGTCGCGCTTGACTAGGATCACTAAGTTTGTTGTGCCAAAGCCAAGGCTTAGTTTATTCAGAGGAAAAAGGTTGGGCAATATATTGGATGTATTGGCATATATAAGATATATGTTTCGGACTTGAATGTCACCCTACCGGATCTAGGAATTGGATTAGATCCAATCGATCTTAGAGATCTACCTAGTTAATTATCATACAATTTGTTGGCCAAAGTCAAGATTGTGTGATATTTAACGGGATCCTAGCCCACTAGGAAACACGGTTTCCCGAGTACTCGATAGAGGGTTAGAGGCTCGCCGAAAAATAGTGGGAGGCAAGAATTGAATTTGCAATATTCATTCAATTACTCGCCATACGCGCTCAAATCAAATATCATTCGTCAAATATATTAAATTGTTAGTTGGACTAATATTTAAATGTTGTTTTAATAAATAGTTGGACTATTCTCAAGGAGACAAAGTCAAAATTTGCAATTAGGCAAGTAGCGCTTGTCGCACCTTACTTTTATATTCTAGCAACCCGAGGCTTGGCCAAAGGCTTCTGGAGTGTTAAAAAGGGCAAAGGCAAAATCATTATAATCTTCTGGGAAGATAAATAACATATCCCAAAATGTCTGGAGTGTTAAAAAGGGCAAAGGCAAAATCATTATAATGATTGACATTTAAGCTTGACTGACGTTTGGACAAAGCAGACATGAAGGAATTGAAGACGAGTAAGGCTCTGACATCAAATATGTTTGTCAACATTATGTTCACTACTAGTATTAAAATTAGATTTTAAAATACTTAGTGTGGTACATAAAATATATTGATGTTCAGAATCTGCTATGAGCAGGATTAGGAAACTGTTATAATGTAACTAGTTTGACTAGATACATTATCTCTATATCAGTCTATAACCCGCTGCGGGTAAACCTTTATATCTAGAACACTAAAGTGTTTTATTATATAAAGATGATATTGAGATAAACACATTAGATGTGAATAACAACATTTATATTTTGAATATAAATAAATCTTAATCATGACAAACAATAGCTCAAACTGATTTGATCAGATGAAACTTAAATATGGCATTGTTGTCTTGGACACACAATTAAACAAGAATCGTATATCCACACTTTTGAAGAGTGGGTACTAGGACTGATTTGATTCAAATCAAATAAAGTCTACGAATCTAGTTTATTGGGCAAAGTGCCTAAAACACCTTTACTTGGTAAAAGTGTATATTCCACTGACCGGCGTAAACACACACGTATAACGCAAGCGCACGTATCGTTCAAGTAGTATAAAAATATCGATCCCACGAGGACTTAATATCTAAACTATTAATTTTATGAGGTCAAATGATTATTAATATCTAACAAGTTGATTGATTGATTTGAAATGGTGACGATTCTAAATTTAAAAGCAAGTAAATAAAATTGTCGAAAATAGGTTTTAAGAAAATTCAATATTAAAAACTATCTAGGGTTGTGATTTCTTCCAATATCATTTTAAAGATGAAGTGGTTATCTTAAAGTTGGGTAAAATATTGATTTATTAACCTGGAACACTAAATTATGTGTAAGCCTCTGTCGATGGTCAGACACAAATACCCAGTTTAACCCAATTGAACTATATGTCTATGTCAACCAAATTATCTGGATTCATTAAGTTTAAGTTCCAATTATGGCTACCCCCGCCCGACAGGTATATTCCTATCCTGTAAGGAAATCTATTAAAGGGTTATCTATCCTCAAGGAAGATCGTGGGCTATTGAGTCTAAGGCTGAAACCTAAAATCCCTATGTCTAGTTCATTTTAGATTTACCAGATCAATTTTATTAATGGCCAGTTAATGAAAAAGCATTAAGTTTAAGACACAATAAATAAATCTTTATATTACCCAAGCTATAATCTAACCCTTATAAAACGGTGATATTGGATTTCATCACAACCCCAGATAACTAATTTAGTTACAACACATAACTAGGGCTAGTAAAAGCTTGAAAATAAAAGACATAAAGTAAAAATGCGGTAAAGTAAATACTGAAAAGTAAATTACAATAAAATAAAATGCTAAGGTAAAAGGAATTACTTTTACTACTACTAATTTAGATATCTCCCATAAAATAATATATAAACTTGTGATTCTTTTTCCAACCAGCCATATAGGCGGTAACCTGATTAAGTCAAATTAAGTCCAACCAGCCATAAAGGCGGATCCAAAATTAATTACCAACCGACCAATCTGGCGGTATCCTTTATTAGTCAGGTTTAAATCAGATTAAAATGAATTACCAACCGACCAATCTGGCGGTATCCTTTTTAGTCAATATTTTAAATAGTGAATATTTATTATTAAGGGAGATTAATCTAAATAGTAACAGTAAAAGAATTACCTTTCACCCTAGCTGGGGGAGTTACCTCCTCATGGTAAATAATAAAAACTGTAAAAAGTAAAAAGTAAAAATTAAATTACTATATTAACAAAACGTAATTAAAATTAATTACAAAATTAAAAACTAAAAAACTAAAAATTAAAAGAAAGTAGAGAGAGAAACTCTCTCTTTAGAAAGATTATAAGAGAGAGAATGGTGCTCTGAATTCTGAAAGATTATAGGCCTCGGTAGGATCCAGCGTCGCGACGCCAGGTACTCAGCGTCGCGACGCCCGATTTTTCGACGTGGCACGCTCTGGTTCGCTGGTTTGAAGATTCTGGATAAGCTGATAAGGTGACACGTGGCGCGGTAGTTGGGCATCAATTATTGTGACACGTGGCGGCTTCTGATTGGTCGCTGAGATTCTTATCCGCCACGTGTCAGATAAGATAGGATATCCAATAATTGATGCTGACGTGGCGCTGACGTGGCGGTGACGTGGTGATGATGTGGCGATGACGTGGCGACACGTGGGAAAGAGACTGTTGGCACCATAGAATTACGACACGTGTCACTTCCTGATTGGCTGATGATGATGTGGCACGACACGTGGCAATTTGACTTGTTGACTTGCTGACGTGGCTGATGACATGGAATGACACGTGGAACACGTGGCGACACGTGGCGATGGTGACTGTCGGCACCGTAGGATGCTGACACGTGGCACGGCGCGTGTTAGCAGATCGGCTGTGATGGTGACACGTGTCACGACGCATTTTAGCAAAGTCAAACTTTTCTCAGATTCTGATTTGTGGACCCGGCGCACGTTAGCACTGTTCGGCGCATTTTAGACGTCGCGACGCTGAAATCTTGGAGTCGCGACGCGCTTAAGACCAAAATATCCATGTTGACGCATTTTAGTCCGTTTTTGCCCCAAATTGCCTCCAATGCTTTCCAAACTTTATTTATCTACAAAATAACACAAAACATATCAAAACGTTCACAAAACTCAAGAAACTATACAAAATATTAGGTTAAATGAGTGGGAAATAGTGATATAAATACCACTAATCAGCCACCGACCTGTTAGCCCTAGTTCATAGTGAAGCAAATGGGCCCATGTCTAGCTAGGCTAGAGGTGGATATGAATATTTCGTGACCTTTACGGATATGGCATCGCGTTATGGTTATGTGTTTCTTTTGAAGAACACAAATCGGAAACTTTTAAAGTTTCGACACGAAATAGACAAACAGATCGGCTAAAGTATTAAACCGTCACGGTAAGACCGTAATGGAAAATTCTTAAGCAATAAGTTTCTAATATACTTGAAAGAGTATAGTATTCTTTCAATGAGGACTCCTCCCGGAACACGTCATTTTGACGATGTGTCCGAACAGAGTAACCGAATTTTGTTGGACATGATAAGGTTAATCACGAGTCACTCTGAGCTACCATTTCCTTCAACGGATAAGCATAAACAATGTAGAACTTATTTTGAATAAGGTTCCATAAAAATCTGTTTGACAGATATCATATTAGATATGAACAGGAAAGAAACTGGGTTTCTCATTCCTATAAATTTGGGAATGCTGGGCATATGTTGGATGATACCAAACTAAAACCCAAATTGGATAAGTGCCAAACGTTAGGTTATCCTAAGGATACCCTAAGTATAGTACTTATACACTCACAAGAGAACAATTATATTGTTTGCTCACCATACGGTTTTCCTGAGAGGAATACCGATATGCAGTGGTAAGTGGGAGGATAGTAAAACTCGATGAAAATCGGAGTAATACTATTCCAGGCACCGAATCTTAGGGAACACAATAGTTTATCAAGGATGAAACTATACCATAATCTTCGAATACACAAGAACCGCGTATGTCGGAGAGAGTCAGAAAACAACCTGGGTATGGGTTTCTGATCTCACCTCATAAAGATGTCAATCTTATTGAGGTATACCAACTGACTACGTATGAGGAAGTGATACAAGGTATCGACTCCCAATTATGACAAAGTGTCATGAATCCGAAATGGATTCCATGTAAATCAACAAGTTTGGATACTAGTTGAGGTACCGCAAGGCATTGTGCCTATTGGTACTTATAAGTCTTCAAGGAAGACATACATGGATGGCAACATACCAACGTATAAAGCTAGGCTTTTAGCGGAAAGGTATCGTTATCAACATTGTGTTGATTACGATTCAACCTTTTATCTATTGCCACGGTAAATCCATTTGGATAATGCTTGCTACAGTTGCATGTTTCATGTGTGAAATATGTCAGCTTAACGGGAAAATCGCTTTCCTTCAAAGGAAACCTTTTGGAGGATGTTTACAAATCCTGTCGGTTTTGTCGTACAAAACTAGCAAACAAGGTTTGCAGGTTATTCGATCCATGTTTGGATTGAAGCAAGCATAGGTTCTTAGAATTATCGTTTTGATGTAATCATAATGTTTTATGATTTAATTCAAAATGAAATGATTCTTGTGTATATAAGAGGGTTAGTGGGAGCGCACTGACAGTGGATGTCCTATAAAATAATGATAATATGTCATTTCTTGGAAATGATATTCCCATAATCACAATCGGCGAAAGCTTGGCTTTCGAGAAAACTCTCCGAGAAATCGTACATTGAAAAATGTACGTAACCTGGTGTCTCATATGCTTTGAGCATATTGATTCACAATCGGGCCAATCCAAGTGATAGTCACTGGATTGATGTTAAGAACATCTGTTAGTATCTTAGAGATCTAAGGATGTAGTCTTAAACTATTGAGAAGAAGAACTTGAAGTGACTGGGATCACTGTAGCAAGTTTCCTAAACCAATAAGACGACTAAAAGTCAACAACGATACTATACAGTTTGAATAAAAGTACAGTGAGCTGGAAATCTTCCAAGCAAGATACTGTTACCGAATAAACAACAAATGCTGGTTATTGTTGTAGCTGAGGCAGCAATAGAAGCTTACTGGGTCGATAAATAAATCTAATTAGATTAGATATAATTCTGTTAGCAGCTGAGCTAGGCTTGAGCACAGGCTAATGAATTAATGGTTTATCAAGGATGAAACTATACCATAATCTTCGAATACACAAGAACCGCGTATGTCGGAGAGAGTCAGAAAACAACCTGGGTATGGGTTTCTGATCTCACCTCATAAAGATGTCAATCTTATTGAGGTATACCAACTGACTACGTATGAGGAAGTGATACAAGGTATCGACTCCTAATTATGACAAAGTGTCATGAATCCGAAATGGATTCCATGTAAATCAACAAGTTTGGATACTAGTTGATGTACTGCAAGGCATTATGCCTATTGGTACTTATAAGTCTTCAAGGAAGACATACATGTATGGCAACATACCTACGTATAAAGCTAGGCTTTTAGCGGAAAGGTATCGTTATCAACATTTTGTTGATTACGATTCAACCTTTTACCTACTGCCACGGTAAATCCATTTGGATAATGCTTGCTACAGTTACATGTTTCATGTGTGAAATATGTCAGCTTAACGGGAAAATCGCTTTCCTTCAAAGGAAACCTTTTGGAGGATGTTTACAAATCCTGTCGGTTTGTCGTACAAAACTAGCAAACAAGGTTTGCAGGTTATTCGATCCATGTTTGGATTGAAGCAAGCATAGGTTCTTAGAATTATTGTTTTGATGTAATCATAATGTTTTATGATTTAATTCAAACGAAATGATTCTTGTGTATAAGAGGGTTAGTGGGAGCGCACTGACAGTGGATGTCCTATAAAATAATGATAATATGTCATTTCTTGGAAATGATATTCCCATAATCACAATCGGCGAAAGCTTGGCTTTCGAGAAAACTCTCCGAGAAATCGTACATTGAAAAATGTACGTAACCTGGTGTCTCATACGCTTTCAGCATATGGATTCACAAATAGGCCAGTCCTAGTGATAGTCACTGGATTGATGTTAAGAACATCCGTTAGTTTCTTAGAGAACTAAGGATACATTCTTAAACTATGGAGATAGAGAACTTGAAGTGACTGGGCTCATTGTAGCAAGTTTCCTAAACTGATAAAACGACTATAAGTTGCAAACAGTACTACAAAGTTTGAGTAACGGTATAGTGAGCTGGAAATCTTCCAAGCAAGATACTGTTACCGAATAAACAACAAATGCGGGTTATTCCTGCTGCTGAGGCAGCAATAGAAGCCTTCTGGGTCGATATAAATCCTAATTAGATTAGGAAAGGTTCTGTTAGCTGCTGAGCTAGGCGTCAGCACAGGCTAAAGAATTAATGGTCTCATCAACGATCCAGATACATACTTCGATATTCATCTGATTCGTTCGGATCATACATCGTGGCGATGTGATGATCGAATAAATCACGTCAGATGATAATCATACAAATCCGCTGACTAAAGCCTTTTCTCAGCAGTTTGAGCCAACCGTACATGGTTCGGGTGTAAGACACTCGAGTGACTAGCTATAGGCCAAGTGGGAGATTGTTGGACAATTATGACCCATAGCGTCACTATTTGTACAGATCATGGTGTTGTTGAACAAATTAACTATGTGACAAAGGAGATTGCACTCTTATCATTTGTGATTAGATCACCTAGATGTATAAATGATGAGAGGTCCTTGTGATTTGTTCCTGGATTGAGAATGATAGGAGACAGTATCAGTCCACGAAGGATAAATCATTAAATATCCCTAGTCAGAGTATTATCGAGATTGGACATCGATAAATACGTAAAAGACTAGTATTACACTTGTGCGCGTTGTGAGGGCATAACGACATAGTTCTCATATATTTGGGTATAGGATACTCATGCAAGTGTAATAGGAAGTTGTGTTTTACCGATGGTACGGGAAACAGCTTCGCTCTGGATAGACCCCCTCAGAATTGCATTGGTAGTATGACTATGTGTCTATGGAAGTCCGAAATCAGGGTAGGTGTATTTGGTCTTAACCTGAGACTTGCACCGCTAATACTTACGACAATCAATATACTTTGGTTTTGGTCGTCCAGGGCTTTAACCGGTTTCTGTGTACGCCTCTTCTATGTATATCGAGAATCGTATTGTGTTGGGTGTGATGTCAAGACGGAAGTATCACTCCAGTCATAGTGGAGATGATGGTCACGTAGGATACGAGACTGGTTCTCTTAAATGCTGCAGCTATCGGGATATTATGACAAGGTCATGTATATCCGATTATAGAGACTAGTTACCAGACATCCAACATGTGCTTCGTACGGGGCAGACACAATTCCAGCCCCAGGCCTAGCACGTGATCATTCGATACTGGATCGACATACGCAATACTATGTATACTACGTCTGATATAGATCGCTTATTCCTGTAAGCATGTTTCTGGAGAATTGGGTAGACATGGCGCTTTGCTAGAAGCCAACCTTGTCTTGTAAATCGGTAAAACGTAGTACTAGGTACTTACATGTTCGGATAGTCCGACGACTGTATTTACTGCCAACATATCCGGGGATCTCATGGGTCACTTCCCGAAAATTCACCGATGACGTATGACTCGCACTTTAATTAATCTAGTATTAATTAGACGAGAGAGAAAATTAATCTGGGATTAATTACAGAGATATTTTATCTGGGATAAAATATCAATTAAAGAGAGAGAACGATTAATTTGGAATTAATCGGTAAATTAATATATTCGATATATTATATGAAATTGGATTTCGACGCGGAATTAAAATTAGATTTTAATTCGGGTGAACGAGTTAATTTAGAATTAATTCGTTAGCGACGTGAATAGTGATTTCGCTAGGCATAATCATTTAATTGCGTCGCAACGGAAAATTCGTTAATTTAGAATTAGCGAACCCGAGCCCGGGATTGTTTGCGAGCGCATTTGCATTTCAAATTCGAGTGCGGCACGCAAGTCAAATCAAGCGTCAAATCATTAGCACATCAAGCGTCAAATCACATGTCACTTTGAGTGATGTGACAATTGATTGATTTATGTGAGTTGATGTGAGTTGATGGCAAACATTTAATGCTTGAATTTTTTGAAATTGAAAAATGGTAAATGGTTAATTATTTTGGAAATTAAAAAACCTATTAAACATTTTTCTTTTCACTCTCTCTCTCATTTGCTCACGATTTTTGAGCATGAAATTGATTTAGGGTTAAAATTTGGGTAAAATTGATTTTGAGCATGAATAATGAAATTGGATGATTTAATATGCTTAATTGATGTTTAATTGAGGATTGATTAGATCAATTTGAAGAAATTATGTTTGGAACAAATTTCCCCAAATTTTGAGGCTTGGCAGAAAATTGAGAAGCCCTAAATGTCTTGGATTTTTATTTTTTGATTCATTGAATGACTTGAAAAAAATTAGGGAAGTTGATTTAATGTTGATTTGGATTCAATTGGATTGTATTTAGAATTGGACATGAAAATCTCCTTTGGCCGAGACACTTGAAGCATGTAATTGGGTTTGATTTTTGTTAAATTGTGTTGGACATGATTTAATGATGAAGAGCATGATTAATTAGGCTAATTGGTGTTTTGGAAATGTTAATTGGGTAATTAATTGTGTTATACACTTTGTGTAATTAAATTGGGAATTTGGAATTTGGTAATTTAATTATTTGGGCCTTAAAATTGGATTTGGGCTTGTAATGTTGTTATTGGGCTTATTGGGCTTGGTTGGACCAAGATGGGTTTAGGCAAAATTGGTTGGATCCAATTAGGCCCAAAACCGCATCCATAAAGCCCAAATGCGACAAATGGACCTTTAAAGTTTAATTGGGCCTAATGGGCCAAAATTGATTTCTGGGCTTATGGGGTAACTCCCGAATTGGACGTTGGTTATTGGGTTCGACCCGAGTTGAACAAAAGTCCACGCCTCAAGAAATTAATTAAAAGCCCATTGGACTTTAATTAAATTAATATTGGATATTAATCGGGCTTTGAGACCCGTAACGATTAAATTTGGAATTTAAGTCGTAAAGGTTTGTTAAATAAAGTGTAGTATTTAATTTGGAATTAAATAGCGAATTAGAATTGAATACAAATTGAATTGGATTTAATTATGTAGTTTAATTTAATTTAATTTTAGAAATTGTTGTAATAAATTTGATTTATTAAATTGGACCAGCATGTCCAGCCTTATTACCTCTCTATTATTTGTATTCTCTTCTCACATATTCCCCTCAATGTAAATGAGGTTTCTTTAGAAGTGTAGTGTAACGGGTAGAAGAAATATTTGTGCTAGCGGGAGAGAGAAAGGGAGAGATTTGATCTAGGATCAATGTGTAAAGTATCCATCCACATATCATTATTATTTTATCATATGCGATTTATTATGTGTTTAGAATGCATGTTTAAGGGTGTATGATGATGAGACCTTAACAAAGATAATAAATTGGTTGCCAATTTGCACACGAAAAACCCTCACAAAATATTAAGCGTTTTTCCTTCCATTGAGTGATTCTTAGTCAAGATCCGAGACTAGCATTGGCTTGTTGGCCAAAGTCAAGGCCTTTGTCCGTCGATTATGTGTTTGAATCACGAGAGATTTGTTCCATATTGGTGTCTTGTCCAAGTTGTGGTTTGTTGGCCAAAGTCAAGACCACTTCTTATCCATCGACATTGATTACGAAGCTTTCCATGGTCAATGGGTCGCGCTTAACTGGGATCACTAAGTTTGTTGTGCCAAAGCCAATGCTTAGTTGATTCAGAGGAAAAAAGGTTAGGTAATACATTGGATGTATTGGCATATATAAGATATATGTTTCGGACTTGGAGTCCCCCTACTGGATCTAGGAATTGGATTGGATCCAATTGATCTTAGAGATCTACCTAGTTAATTATCATACAATTTGTTGGCCAAAGTCAAGATTGTGTGATATTTAACGGGATCCTAGCCCACTAGGAAACACGGTTTCCCGAGTACTCGACAGAGGGTTAGAGGCTCGCCGAAAAATAGTGGGAGGCAAGAATTGAATTTGCAATATTCGTTTAATTACTTGCCATACGCGCTCAAAGCAAATATCATTCGTCAATAAATTAAATGTTAGTTGGACTAATATTTAAATCGTTGTTTTAATTAACAGTTGGACTGTATTCAAACAAATTAAAAGTATAGTTGATTGATATAGTTGGACTATAATAATCATTATATTTAATAGTACCTAAATCGTTGATTAAATAGTTGGATTATTAAAATCAAGATAAAATTGAAAGATTGACATTTAAAACATAATCCTAGGCAAAATGTATTTAATGGTTTAATTTTTCAAATTGGGAATAAAGCTTCAGGATGGTCCTGGAAAATAATAAGTTACTTTATTTGATAAAATAACATATTATGCCTAAGTCCGGAGTTAAGCAAATAATATAGCATAATCTTTGGAAGATTTATGTAATGATAACTTTATTGCTTAATCCATTTAGCTTGTCGCAGTAGACTTTTTAATTTCTTAATCAGAACTAAGGATTAGATCCTTAAAGTATGATATTGAAATTGAAGGATCTTCATAAATCTATACTTAGATTTTAGAAGTACTAAAATTGCAATAATAACTCTTGGAGAGTTAATGACTATTCTCAAGGAGACAAGTCAAAGTTTTCAATAAGGCAAGTAGCGCAAGGCGCACCTTACTTCGACATTCCAGAGGCCAAGGCTAGGCCGAACGCTTCTGAGATGTGAAAAGGGCAAAGGCAAAATCATTATAATCTTCTGGGAAGATAAAGGACATATCCAAAAATGTCTGCCTAATTGTGGCAAACGGGATCGCGGAAGCGTGACTGCCGTTTGGACAAAGCAGACATGAAGGAATTGAAGACGAGCAAGGCTCTGACTTCAAATATGTTTGTCAACATTATGTTCACTACTAGTATTAAAATTAGATTTTAAAATACTTAGTGTGGTACATAAATATATATTGATGTTCAGAATCTGCTATTAGCAGAATTAGGAAATGTTATAATGTAACTAGTTTGACTAGATACATTATCTCTATATCAGTCTATAACCCGCTGCGGGTGAACCTTTATATCCTAGAACACTAAAGTAAATGAGGTTTCTTTAGAAGTGTAGTGTAACAGGTAGAAGAAATATCATTTAACAGCCTTATTACCTCGCTATTCTTTGTATTCTCTTCTCACCTATTCCCCTCAATGTAAATGAGGTTTCTTTAGAAGTGTAGTGTAACGGGTAGAAGAAATATTTCTGCTAGCGGGAGAGAGAAAGGGAGAGATTTGATCTAGGATCAATGTGTAAAGTATCCATCCGCATATCATTATTATTTTATCATATGCGCTTTATTATGTGTTTAGAATGCATGTTTAAGGGTGTATGATGATGAGACCTTAACAAAGATAATAAATTGGTTGCCAATTTGCACACGAAAAACCCTCACAAAATATTAAGCGTTTTTCCTTCCATTGAGTGATTCTCACTCAAGATCTGAGACTGGCATTGGTTTGTTGGCCAAAGTCAAGGCCTTTGTCCGTCGAGGATGTGTTTGAATCACAAAAGCTTTGTTACATGTCAGTGTCTTGTCCAAGTTGTAGTTTTTTGGCCAAAGTCAAGACCACTTCTTGTCCATCGACATTGATTACGAAGCTTTCCATGTTCAATGAGTCGCACTTGACTGGGATCACTAAGTTTGTTGTGCCAAAGCCAAGGCTTAGTTGATTCGGAGGAAAAAGGTTAGGCAATACATTGGATGTATTGGCATATATAAGATATATGTTCGGACTTGGATGTCCCCCTACCGGATCTAGGAATTGGATTGGATCCAATCGATCTTAGAGATCTACCTAGTTAATTATCATACAATTTGTTGGCCAAAGTCAAGATTGTGTGATATTTAACGGGATCCTAGCCCACTAGGAAACACGGTTTCCCGAGTACTCGACAGAGGGTTAGAGGCTCGCCGAAAAATAGTGGGAGGCAAGAATTGAATTTGCAATATTCGTTCAATTACTCGCCATACGCGCTCTCATCAAATATCATTCGTCAAATATATTAAATGTTAGTTGGACTAATATTTAAATGTTGTTTTAATAAATAGTTGGACTATATTCAAACTATTCAGTTATAGTTGATTTTATAAATGGATTATAGTAATCAATATAATTGATTTTAATCTATTAAATTATAGTTGATTAAATAGTTAGACTATTGTAATCATTATAATAAATAGTACCTAAATCGTTGATTAAAGAGTTGGACTATTAGAATCAAGATATAAATTGAAAGATTGACATTTAAAACATAATCCTAGGGATAATGTATTTAAATGGTTTAATTTTTCAAATTGGGAATAAAGTTTCAGGATGGTCCTAGAAAATAATAAGTTACTTTATTTGATAAAATAACATATTATGCCTAAGCCCGGAGTTAAGCAAATAGTAGAGCATAATCTTTGGAAGATTTATGTAATGATAACTTTAGTGCTTAATCCATAAAAATCTGTTTGACAGATATCATATTAGATATGAACAGGAAAGAAACTGGGTTCTCATTCCTGTAAATTTGGGAATGCTGGGCATATGTTTGGATGATACCAAACTAAAACCCAAATTGGATAAGCGCCAAATGTAGGTTATCCTAAGGATACCATAAGTATAGTACTTATACAACTCACAAGAGAAAACAATTAGATTGTTGCTCACCATACGGTTTTCCTGAGAGGAATACCGATATGCAGTGGTAAGCGGGAGGATAGTAAAACTCTCGATGAAAATCGGAGTAATACTATTCCAGGCACCCAATCTTAATGGAAAACAAATAGTTTATCAAGGATGAAACTATACCATAATCTTCGAATACACAAGAACCGCGTATGTCGGAGAGAGTCAGAAAACAACCCGGGTATGGGTTTCTGATCTCACCTCATAAAGATGTCAATCATTGAGGTATACCAACTGACTACGTATGAGGAAGTGATACAAGGTATCGACTCCTAATTATGACAAAGTGTCATGAATCCGAAATGGATTCCATGTAAATCAACAAGTTTGGATACTAGTTGATGTACCGCAAGGCATTATGCCTATTGGTACTTATAAGTCTTCAAGGAAGACATACATGTATGGCAACATACCTACGTATAAAGCTAGGCTTTTAGCGGAAAGGTATCGTTATCAACATTTTGTTGATTACGATTCAACCTTTTACCTATTGCCACGGTAAATCCATTTGGATAATGCTTGCTACAGCTGCATGTTTCATGTGTGAAATATGTCAGCTTAACGGGAAAATCGCTTTCCTTCAAAGGAAACCTTTTGGAGGATGTTTACAACATCCTGTCGGTTTTGTCGTACAAAACTAGCAAACAAGATTTGCAGGTTATTCGATCAATGTTTGGATTGAAGAAAGCATAGGTTCTTAGAATTATCGTTTTGATGTAATCATAATGCTTTATGATTTAATTCAAAACGAAATGATTCTTGTGTATATAAGAGGGTTAATGGGAGCGCACTGACAGTGGCTGTCCTATAAAATAATGATAATATGTCATTTCTTGGAAATGATATTCCCATAATCATAATCGGTGAAAGCTTGGCTTTCGAGAAAACTCTCCGAGAAATCGTACATTGAAAAATGTACGTAACCTGGTGTCTCATATGCTTTGAGCATATGGATTCACAATCGGGCCAATCCAAGTGATAGTCACTGGATTGATGTTAAGAACATCATTAGTATCTTAGAGATCTAAGGATGTTGTCTTAAACTATTGAGAATGAGAACTTGAAGTAACTGGGATCAATGTAGCAAGTTTCCTAACCGATAAGATGACTAAAAGTCACAAACGGTACTATACAGTTTGAATAACGGTACAGTGAGCTGGAAATCTTCCAAGCAAGATACTGTTACTGAATAAAAACATAAATGCGGGTTATTGCTGCAGCTGAGGAGGCAGCAATAGAAGCTTACTGGGTCGATAAATAAATCTAATTAGATTAGATATAATTCTGTAGCAGCTGAGCTAGGCTTGAGCACAGGCTAAAAGAATTAATGGTCTCATCAACGATCCAGATACATACTTCGATATTCATCTGATTCGTTCGGATCATACATCGTGGCGATGTGATGATCGTATAAATCGCATCAGACGATAATCATGCCAATCCGCTGACGAAAGCCTTTTCTCAGCAATTTGAGCCAACCGTACATAGTTCGGGTGTAAGACACTCGAGTGACTGGCTATAGGCCAAGTGGGAGATTGTTGGACAATTATGACCCATAGCGTCACTATTTTTACAGATCACGGTGTTGTTGTACAAATTAACTATGTGACAAAGGAGATTACACTCTTGTCATTTGTGATTAGATCACCTAGATGTATAAATGATGAGAGGTCCCTATGATTTGTTCCTGGACAGAGAATGATATGAGACAGTATCAGTCCACGAAGGATAAATCATTAAATATCCCTAGTTAGAGCATTATCGAGATTGGACATCGATGAATGCGTAAAAGACTAGTATTACACTTGTGCGCGTTGTGAGGGCACAACGGCATAGTTCTCATATATTTGGGTATAAGATACTCATGCAAGTGTAATAGGAGGTTGTTTTTCACCGATGGTACGGGAAACAGCTTCGCTCTGGATAGAGACCCCCTCGGAATTCCATTGGTAGTATGACTATGTGTCTATGGAAGTCCGAAATCAGGGTAGGTGTATTTTGTCTTAACCTAAGACTTGCACCGCTAATACTTGCGACAATCATATACTATGGTTGCGGTCGTCCAGGGCTTTAACAGGCTCTGTGTACGCCAATACTGGGTATATTGAGAATCGTAGTGTGTTGGGTGTGATGTCAAGACGGAAGTGTCACTCCAGTCATATGGAGATGATGATCGCGCAAGGATACAGAACTGGTTCTCTAAAAAGGTTGCAACCGTCGGGATAATATGACTTGGTCATGATTATCCGATATTAAAGAGACTAGTTGCTCGTAATCCGATATGTGCTTCGTACGGGGCAACCACTGTACCAGCCCTAGGCCTTGCATGTGATCACCCGATACTGGACAGAAATACGCAATACTACGTATACTACGCCTGATATAGATCCTTTATTCCTGTAAGGATATTTCCGGAGAATTGGGTAGGCATGGCGCTTTGCTATAGGCCAACCTTGTCTTGTAAATTGGTAAAACGTAGTACGAGGTACTTACGTGTTCGGATAGTCCGACGACCGAATTTACTGCCAACATATCCGGGGATCTCATGGGTCACTTCCCAAAGATTCACCGATGACGTATGACTCGCACTTTAATTAATCTGGGATTAATAAGATGAGAGAGAAAATTAATCTGGGATTAATTGCGGAGATATTTTATCTAGGATAAAATATCAATTAAAGAGAGATAACGATTAATTTGGAATTAATCGGTAAATTAATATATTTGATATATTAAACGAAATTGGATTTCGACGCGGAATTAAAATTAGATTTTAATTCGGGCGAGCGAATTAATTTAGAATTAATTCGTAGCGATGTGAATAGTGACTTCGCTAGGCGTAATCATTTAATTACGATGCAACGGAAAATTCATTATTTGGAATAACGAACCGAGCACGAGATTATTTGCGAGCGCATTCGCATTTCAAATTCGAGTGCGGCAAGCAAGTCAAATCAAGTGTCAAATCGCTAGTCGCATCTAGCGTCACATCAAGCGTCAAATCATGTCACTTTGAGTGATGTGACATTGATTGATTGATTAATGTGATTTGATGAGAGTTGATAGAAAGCATTAATGTTTTTGGAGCCAAAAATTTGTAAGTTGACTTTGGAAAGCTTTTACAAATTTTGGTATATGTTTATTATTTGATTTAGGAAATAAAATAAGCCAACAAACATAACTTCCTTCTCTCTCTCTTCTTACACGAATTGGAAGCCAATTCTTCTCCATTCTCTTCATCATTCTCACGCCCAAGGGCTGAGCATTTTCTGGTTTTATTTTCTGCTGGGCAGAACCGAAATTAGAAGGGAAGCAAGTGTGATTTTGTGGCAAAATCAAGAGTGCTAGCACACTCCGGGATCATGTGAAGGTGATAGGGAAGTCCACCCATGAGCCGGGAAACATTTGACGAAGCTTTGAGCTTGTTCAAGGACCTCCAATGGCCGAAAATGAGGAGAAAAATGCAGCCCACTGCCGCACAAACCAGTGAGCAGAACAGCAGCTCACTGCCGAAGAACAGAGGGCATAATTTCATTTTTGTTGTCTCTGATTCCCTCAACCGCTCGATGTAAGTATTCTGTGACTTTCTCGAATGTATTCACTTATGTTTCATGCTTTATTATTGATCTTGGGCTGCTTAGAATCTCCAACAATGTGAATAACAACATTTATATTTTGAACATAAATATATCTCAAACATATAACATGACAAACAAATAGCTCAAACTGATTTGATCAGAAGAAACTCAATTGTGGCATTGTTGTCTAGGACACAACTAAAACAAGAATCGTATATCCACACTTTTGAAGAGTGGGTACTTGGACTGATTTGATTCCATTCAAATAAAGTCTAGGAATCTAGTTTATTGGGCAAAGTGCCTAAAACACATTTACTCGGTAAAAGTGTAAATGACACTGATCTGTTAGCTCTAGTTCATAGTGAAGCAAGTGGGCCCATGTCTAGCTAGGCTAGATGTGGATATGAATATTTCGTGACCTTTACGGATGTGGCATCGCGTTATGGTTATGTGTTTCTTTGAAACACAAATCGGAAACTTTTATAGTTTCGACATGAAATAGACGAACAAATCGGCTAAAGTATTAAACCGCACGATAACACCGTGATGGAAAATACTTAAGCAAAAAGTTTCTAATATACTTGAAAGAGTATAGTATTCTTTCAATGAGAACTCCTCCAGGAACACGTCAGTTTGACGGTGTGTCCAAACCAGATAAACCAAATTTTGTTGGACATGATAAGGTTAATCATGAGTCGCTTTGAGCTACCATTTCCTTCAACGGATAAGAATAAACAGTGCAGAACTTATTTTGAATAAGGTTCCATAAAAATCTGTTTGACAGATTTCATATTAGATATGAACAGGAACGAAACCGGGTTTCTCATTCCTGATCATTTGGATATGTTGGGCATATGTTTGGATTATACCAAACTAAAACCCAAATTGGATAAGTGCCAATTGTAGGTTATCATAGGGAAACCATAAGCATAATGCTTATACATCTCACTAGAGAACAATGTAATTGTTTCTCACCATGCGGTTTTCCTAAGAGGAATACCGATATGCAGTGGTAAGTGGGAGGATAGTAAAATTCGAAGAAAATCAGAGTAATACTATTCCAGGCACAGATCCTTAATGGAATATAAATAGTTCATCAAGGATGAAACTATACCAGTAATCTTCGAATACACAAGAACCACGTAAGTCGGAGAGAATCAGAAAACAACCTGGGGTATGGGTTTCTGATCTCACCTCATAAAGATGTTAATCTTTTTAGGAATACCAACTGACTACGTATGAGGAAGTGATACAAGGTATCGACTCCCTTTTGTGGCAAAGTGCCAGGAATCCGAAATGGATTCCATGTATATCAACCAAGTTTGGATACTAGTTGATGTACCGCAAGGCATTGTGCCTACTGGTACTTTATAAGTCTTCAAGGAAGACATACATGGATGGAAACATACCAACGTATAAAGCTAGGCTTTTAGCAGAAAGGTATCATTATCAACATTGTGTTGACTACGACTCAACCTTTTACCTGTTGCCACGGTAAATCCATTTGGATAATGCTTGCTAATGCTGCATGTTTCATTTATGAAATATGTCAGCTAAACAGGAAAATCGCTTTCCTGAAAATGAAACCTTTTGAGGATGTTTAAAACATCCTGTCGGTTTTGTCGTACAATAACTAGCAAACAAGGTTTGCAGGTTTTTCGATCCATGTTTGGATTGAAGCAAGCATTAGGTTCTTAGTATTATCGTTTTGATGTAATCATAATAGTTTATGGTTTAATTCAAAACGAAAATGATTATTATGTATATAAGGAGGTTAGTGGGAGCGTACTGACAGTGGCTGTCCTATAAATAATGATAATAAATCAATTATTGGAAATAATATTCTCATAAATATAATCGGCGAAAGCTTGGCTTTCGATAAAACACTCCGAGAAACCGTATATTGAAAAATGTACGCGACCTGGTGTCTCATACGCTTTGAGCATATGGATTCACAAACAGGCCAGTCCTAGTGATAGTCACTGGATTGATGTTAAGAACATCTGTTAGTTTCTTAGAGAACTAAGGATACATTCTTAAACTATGGAGATGGAGAACTTGAAGTGACTGGGATCACTGTAGTAAGTTTCCTAAACCAATAAAACGACTATAAGTCGCAAACGGTACTACAAAGTTTGAATAACGGTACAGTGAGCTGGAAATCTTCCAAGCAAGATACTGTTACCGAATAAACAACAAATGCGGGTTATTGCTGCTGCTGAGGCAGCAATAGAAGCCTTCTGGGTCGATATAAATCCTAATTAGATTAGGAAAGGTTATGTTAGCTGCTGAGCTAGGCGTCAGCACAGGCTAAAGAATTAATGGTCTCATCAACGATCCAGATACATACTTCGATATTCATCTGATTCGTTCGGATCATACATCGTGGCGATGTGATGATCGAATAAATCGCGTCAGATGATAATCATGCAAATCCGCTAACGAAAGCCTTTTCTCAGCAGTTTGAGCCAACCGTACATAGTTCCGGTGTAAGACACTCGAGTGACTGGCTATAGGCCAAGTGGGAGATTGTTGGACAATTATGACCCATAGAGTCACTATTTGTACAGATTATGGTGTTGTTGTACAAATTAACTATGTGACAAAGGAGATTGCACTCTTATCATTTGTGATTAGATCACCTAGATGTATAAATGATGATAGGTCCTTGTGATTTGTTCCTGGATTAAGAATGATATGAGACAGTATCAGTCCACGAAGGATAAATCATTAAATATCCATAGTCAGAGTATTATCGAGATTGGACTTCGATAAATACGTAAAAGACTAGTATTACACTTGTGCGCGTTGTGAGGGCATAACGGCATAGTTCTTATATATTTGGGTATATGATACTCATGCAAGTGTAATAGGAGGTTGTGTTTGCCGATGGTACGGGAAACCGCTTCGCTCTGGATAGACCCCCTCGGAATTCCATTGGTAGTATGACTATGTGTCTATGGAAGTCCGAAATCAGGTATAGGTGTATTTGGTCTTAACCTTAGACTTGCACCGCTAATACTTACGACAATCAATATACTTTGGTTTTGGTCGTCCAGGGCTTTAACCGGTTTCTGTGTACGCCTCTTCTGGGTATATCGAGAATCATATTGTGTTGGGTGTGATGTCAAGACGGAAGTATCACTCCAGTCATAGTGGAGATGATGGTCACGTGGATACGAGACTGGTTCTCTTAAATGCTGCAAGCTATCGGGATATTATGACAAGGTAATGTATATCCGATTATAGAGACTAGTTACCAGACCGACATGTGCTTCGTACGGGGCAGACACAATTCCAGCCCTAGGCCTAGCACGTGATCATTCGATACTGGATCGACATACGCAATACTATGTATACTACGTCTGATATAGATCGCTTATTCCTGTAAGCATGTTTCTGGAGAATTGGGTAGACATGGCGTTTTGCTAGAAGCCAACCTTGTTTTATAAATCGGTAAAACGTAGTACTAGGTACTTACATGTTCGGATAGTCCGACGACCGTATTTACTGCCAACATATCCGGGGATCTCATGGGTCGCTTCCCGAAGATTCACCGATAACGTATGACTCGCACTTTAATTAATCTAGGATTAATTAGACGAGAGAGAAAATTAATCTGGGATTAATTGCGGAGATATTTTATCTGTGATAAAATATCAATTAAAGATAGAGAACAATTAATTTGGAATTAATCGGTAAATTAATATATTCGATATTTTATACGAAATTGGATTTCGACGCGGAATTAAAATTAGATTTTAATTCGGGCGAACGAGTTAATTTAGAATTAATTCGTTAGCGATGTGAATAGTGATTTCGCTAGGCATAATCATTTAATTGCGTCGCAACGGAAAATTCGTTAATTTGGAATTAGCGAACCCGAGCCCGGGATTGTTTGCGAGCGCATTCGCATTTCGAATTCGAGTGCGGCACGCAAGTCAAATCAAGCGTCAAATCATTAGTCACATCAAGCGTCAAATCACATGTCACTTTGAGTGATGTGACAATTGATTGATTGATGTGAGTTGATGGCAAACATTTAATGCTTGACTTTTTTGAAATTGAAAAATGGTAAATGGTTAATTGATTTGGAAATTAAAAAACCTATTACACATTTTTCTTTTCACTCTCTTTCTCTTTGCTCACGATTTTGGAGCCAAAACTCTCTCTCTCTCTCACGTTTTTCCTTTGTTTTTCTGGTTTGACCGAGTGATGAAGGAGAAGCTAAGGAAATTTGTGGCAAATTTCTTGGGTGCTAGCACACATAGGAGCCATCCTAAGGTGATAGGGAACTCACTAAATGAGCATGAAATCATCACTTGGGCTTGGAGCTTTCATGGAGGACATCAATGGCCGAAAATGGTGGAAGAAAAAACTGCCACTGTCGTGACTTGGAGAAGGGCAGAAACTGATTTTTGTCTTCACCGCATCGACTCAACCGATCATTGTGAGTATTCCGCACCTCCTTGATTGTATTCACATGTATTTTCATTGCTTGATAATGATCCTTGGACCTTAGAGAATCCAACAACAACTCAATGTTAGTTGCGACGCTTTTGCAACAGTATCATAACTAATCATTCTAAGGTCTATTACGTCTTTACCATATTTAAAGAGATGTTATATAATAGAAATTGTTTATTTTATTCATAATAAAATGTTACATAAGTATTTATAGGGAAATACATAAGAAAATTGGCACTTTGAGCACCCTAACAAAAAGATGTCTTACCACTGATAATTATCATTTTTCTTATAAATACCTACGTATTTTAATGTTAAAAACAACTTGAATCGATGCTTCTTCTTTTTCTTTTTATCACAACAATCAAAATCAAAAGAGTGTTCTTAGTTGTTATTGATATATCACATATCAAATAACAACACACTCCATTATATCTCAAGATAAATTTTCCAAATAAAACCAAGTAAAGATCATGTGTTTGTGGTTTTGTAAAGCAAAAAATGGAAAATTTCTTGAAAGAAACAATCACGTGCTTTGAGGTTTCACAAATGTCTTGTCACTAGTGAAAAGATTGCCTCAACATCTCTTAGAATCGGGTAAGGAGAATGTCAAAGTTACAACATCTATGTATAAGATTGTTAAGATCTCAAGTCAAATGACTACTCATACAATCATTACTTGAGAGTTTTCATAGAAACATGGGATAAACATTCCATGTGAAAACTCTCGGTGGTCAGTTTTCCCACTTAAAGGCATATTGTATCAAATATGACAATCTCTTCGGTTTGTGAATGTTCTGATTGTTCACAAACATATAGATAGGAATATTTAGGAGTAAAGAATCTCATAAGGCGTTAAAGTCATCACCTATAATTCTAAGAACTTTATTATATATGAAAAATTATATCAAACAAATTTAAAGAATGATATATATAATAAATAATGTCATTTTATTGATTAATATGAATTTATAAATACAAATATAATATATCTTATTTTATTATACATACATGTATATAAAGTCAGGCATAAATTGAATATATTCCTAACAATACTATGGTATTGCTTTTTGTCTCATAATAGTCTCACTAAAAGAGAATATTCAGAATCAGTATGAGATTCTTTCTCATATGTTCAAAAAAAAATCGATATTCTGCCAGAGCCCACATCGGGAAAATATTTCTAAAATTTGGATAGTGTAACATGCAATTCCCCATAAACACTCCAAGGATTTCCTGCCATCAATAAGTAATCAATTAATGTTACCTCTTTATAAGTAATCAATTAATGTTTACCTCTTTAAGTTGAATACATACATATATACATATATATTTAAAAGTAAATAAATAAATGATAATTTTTAACTGGAGGAATAATAATACACTTGCATAGTTTGAGTATATAATTATATCTCTTATGTGGCATCAATTATTAAACACTTATTATCTATTTTTATTTAGATGGAAACTTATATATATAAGTTTTTGAGTAAATAAAAAACTCAAGTTGTGTAATAATCTAGTATGTGGTCATTGTTATCATAAACACTTGCGAAAATGAGCATTTAGATTTGATAAAACTAATCGAAATTCCATAATGATTAAAAATTAAATAAAACTCCCATGTTGTTATAATAATTATTTTAAATCTTAATTTTATTTATCATTTTACTATTTTCCCTCTTATGTAAAACTTAAATGCTTATGAAATACTTCTAAAAAAATACTTATGAAATATTAATCAAGTAAAATGATGTAAAATTAAATGTCTTCCACATTTTAAAATTTCATTTAATTCAAATATTTTAGTTTTTCTCTATTATTAATCATTAAGGAAATTTAAATTATTTTATTTGATTCATATTTCCTAAACATTTAAATTTTCTATAAGGGATAAAATATTAAAATGAGTGGATGTATGAGATATTGCATTAACTGTTCATCTTTTTTAATCTAGTCTAATAGAGTATGAGACCGTACAAATATTATCTCATACATTCAGATGTTATTACATCATTAACAAATGAAAAAAATTGAAAATAAATAATGTGTGTCTTAAGTATCATATATGTGTCATTTCATAAGGTTGTAGTATTTGTGATGTCACTTATTTCATGCGAACAGTTTGTCACCGTGGATTTATGCATTATTATTAAATGCACCTTAAGAAAAATTCAGTGTATCACAACTTGTAACATAATGAATGATAGTATAGATATTGATTAATCCCCATTATTTATATAATAATTTCCATTTTTTTATCATAATAATTAAAGAAAATTATTTGCCCATAGTAAAAAATACCTGTTGGGGAAAATCGCCATCTTTTAGCTGCGAATTTATTAGCAATTTAGCAGCACGGTGAAGAGGAGTAGGATCTCTTTCCATCTAACAAAAAAAAGATCAAATAATAATAATAAATAAAGCAATGTTAAATTATTTTAAGGCATTTTGTTATTTTTTTCAAGCAGAATCTATATAATTCAGATAAACATAAAATATGTTTCTTAAATAATTGTTTTCTAACAATTAAATATCAAAATCTAACCTGTCCAGCATGAATTAAACCCATCATAGCCCATGCAGTTTGTACTAAATTCGATCGATTTCCTTCAAGAGGGACATATTTCTGCATCACCAAACACAATGATTATCATTTTGTAAGAATTTATCAATAAGTTTGGACTCATTTGATTACGATATCTCTTCGGCAAAATCAGTCTTGAGTTTGATGTCTCACTCACTACAATAAAATTGACTTTTAGTGGCGAAAATTTTCACCACTAAAAGCTGAGAATTTCGCGACTAAAAGTAAACTTTTAGTGATGAAATTTATTTCCCCACTAAATTCTCGCCACAAAAAATCATTTTTCTTGTAATGACTATCACATATGAGTGAATAAAGAATTCATATAATTCTTAACTTTTAAGCCTGATTATATTAACGTACATGTCTTATTCTCATAATTTTTCGGATATGGTTCTATCAGTTTTCCGACCATGTAATTATCATTTTGTAAAATTTGCAAAATTTTTAAATGTGCAAAAGAAGAATGAAACTTTTTCTCTTATGGATTTTGGGTTTCGTTCACTTACTTTTTGCTGTATTAATAATACATTCTTACTCCCTCAATCACAAAAGTTTTATAGGAACACTCATTCCAGCCATCTTTTTTGTGTTGTTGACGTCAAAGTTTTATGGAAATTATAGGAGGTAACTAATAAATTTTAAAAAATGTAGGGGAAAAGTGTTAATCTCCCTTGTTAAAATGACAAAAAGAAAACGAAAAATAAAAATAAATACTAGTTACAAAAAAGGTCGTCTTTTTAAAATATATATATATATATATATGTTCATGTTAAAATTTACTTTATTTTATTTTATTTTTCAGATTTGTTTGAATTTTAAGTTATATAAGACAATTACAATATCTTTCCATTGAAAAGTTAAATACACCATATATATGGATGCAACGAGAATGACCATTTGAGTAACTTTTGACACCCGCAATGATAATTGTATATATAATTTTGAATAATATATTTAGTTTTATTGATAAACATTTGAAATTAAATTATTGATAAACATTTTGATCCGTTTCACCTTCTAAAATATATAAATTTTGTATCATTTTTTATATTATAATTAAATTAACATATGCATATAATGTTCGGCAAAAATATCTTACTTATTTCTATCATTTGTCATTTATTAAGCTTACAGCGTTAAAGTCAAAAAGAAAAAAAAATACACCATCTATAATCCAGTCACAACGAAACTATAAAAAGTTCCAATAGCAAAACCTGAAATTTGTTTTTATTTATCTTTTTTTTTGGATCTGGTATTTTATTAGGGAAAATGACATTTTGACGGAAGACTTCTTTATTTTGAGAAATGATTACACATATATTTTTTGAGACTCATGAACCTTTTTTTAAAAATCTCAAGGGTCTATATGTCCCCAAAAAATCTGTAATTTTTGAAAATAGGGATATCCATTAGAGCAAACTTTAGGGGTCTCAATTTATAGAACAGTTAGTGTTATTTGATTTTAATAATATTGTTTATATAAAAATTATTAATCAAATCACAAAAAAAAAAAAAAAAAAAAAAATACCTTGTTTGGGCAGGAAAGGTAACTCTCTCCCCATCCACCATCTTCGCATTGTATTTTGAGTAAAAAATCTGTAGCTTTGCTGATAGCTAAACAGTTACTGCAAGTCTTATTAGCAGCAACTAGCCCTTCTATTGCATACCATGCACAGTATATGAAGCATATTCCCCAGCTACCATACCTTGTAAAAAAAATCATTAACAAGTACACATGTAATTGTGTGGCTGTCATGTTTAAATCTGATATCAACCTTATCCTTTTTTTTATTTTTTTAAAAAGATAATAATAAAATATTTAATCTATAAATATTAGATAAAAGAATAATTTAGCCAGACAAGAATAAATTCCTGCCAAGACATTTAATGAAATTGAAAAACGTACCAAGAACCGTCAGGTTTTTGCATGTCTTCAATAAATTTCACACCATTTCTTATGAAGTTTTCAACCTCTTTTTCTCTGTGTTTTGGATATAACTTCTGAAACAAAGTCATGGCCTTCAACGTCGATGCAGTGCATTCAACTTTTCTGGATGGCTCACACAATTCACAATCTCGATCGATTAAAGTCTGTTTATAGAGGAATTTATAGCGTCAAATATTTGTATAAGATCAAATAAACATTGAAGAAACTCTTACTCATGTTCAATGATAACTTGGTCAAGGAATTCCATAGGATTGAGCAACTGAAAATTGAAAAAAGAAATAAAAAAAAAAACAGTTTATAATATTTGATACTCATAGGCCTAGGGCTACTTGGAATTTTTTTATATGTTCGAAGTGTTTACCTCTAACCATGATGGTGCTCCCGCTGGCTCCCATGCTGGTATTCCACCCACTTCACTCTACATAAAAGTTTTTTGAATAATGAGTTAATTCGAATCCATGATTAAACAAATAACAAGTAGATAATTTATCATCGCGCTAACTAATCACGACATTCTTTAAATATATATATATATATATTTGTATGATAGGAAAAAAGTGTCCTCTATTATATTTAGTTGGAGTCTTTTTCACTTGTACGTTCATTAATCCAGAAAATTAGGAAATTATATGTACGGGTAAATTGCAAATCGTAATGGTTGGTTCCTTACCTGCATAGAAAGTATGTAATTAACAGCATCATAAAATCTTTCAGGTTCCATTTTTTCACCAACAACTTCTGGCGGCATCATTGAGAAATGTAGACAACACTACGTATATGAAATATAAGGAAGATATTAATTTATGAGTAGAATTAATTGAAAAAAAAAAACATGATCATTTCAATCAACATTAGTTACCACTAGGCTTTCAGCAGTACAATCAGAAACTTGCCAGCCATGGTCTTTATTAGAAAATGTCCATGATCCTTTAGAAATGTGACGAAACATGCTCTTAAAATCTCCTGGTGGATTATCAGTTACCTGCCAAATTGAGGGTGTTTGTTAGAGATAAAGTTTACAAAACAAAAATATATAAATGAATATTTTTAATTACCTGAGATTTTTTAAGGAAGTCATGTGCTTTCATAAGTATTGGACCAATTTCATCAGTGAGATTGCAAGCTAGTAAAGATTGTACGGCTAGAGCACAATCCCATGACTGACTACCGAGACTCTGCATGTTTCAAGAACAATGACTTTCCAACTTGCAACAATAAAAATAATTGAAAATTCTCAAATGCAGAAGTCTGTGTTTGGGAGATAATATTATAGAGATAATTATGTTAGTTTCCTGTGTGTTGGAAAATTCCGTAACAAAACAAGTTCAATTGAGTTGTAATGAGGGTTGAAGATCTCAGTGCAATTGAACAAGTATTTGGACAATATTAGATTCAAATATCAGAGCGACGATCACTCTTTTAGACATTCTAGAAGTTTTAGAGCTCCAATTGACATGAGGTTAGTGTCATTGGAAAGTAAACTCGAAGAAGATCGAGTACATATAATGAATGAATGATTTCGCCAATGGATAAGAAAGTTACAAATGTTTAAATTTTCCCATCGAAATCAATTTGCGACGTGCGTTCGTGTTACGTTCGTTTGAGACTGGTATACTGGTATCCAGACATCGGTATGCCATTCTGACACCCAACGACTATATTAACATATGAAGTTATGTATATTATACCGGTATGAGGACCGGTATGAAGGTCGGTTTGAGTCTTGCCGGTTTTAGTAAAAATGCAAATCCAAAGGCTAACCGGTATGGACATCGGTATGTACACCGGTATGGTGTATACCGATTCCAGTAGGTTTGTAATCCTCATCATGACCGGTAAGATAGATCGGTATTGGACCGGTGAGGTTTATGCCGCTTCCAGTAGCTTTGCAAAACAGAGCATGGCCGATAAGCTAGACCGGTATGGTACCGGTAAGAGTCATGCCGGTTCTAGTGGCTATGCAAAAGAGAGCATGGTCACCGGTATGTCGGTTTAGTAGACCGGTATGCCGGTCTTAGTGATAAAAATACAGGTTTTGAATGTTTAAGGCATTTTGCACATGACCTTAATCCATCTATATGAAAGTGCATGTCTTATGAGCTTAGATACGTAATTAAACAACTCAATTTACAAAGAGAGACCTAAGCTAAGACCATACAAGATTTTCTTCATTTGCGGTTCGTCTTTCACATCCGCTGCTCTTTATCACCGATGCACTTCGACATCTTTTTATAATGTCTCGCAAATATGCGTCGAAGACTTCAAGTGTTGTGTCATCAAAATCCATCTTGAAAATATGTCGCTAACATTTGTATGTGCTTCATGTCATCTCATATTTTTTTCATTGCATATTTCAGAGTTTTATTTCCTGTGTGTTCGTTTTGCAAATTGAGTAAGGTTGTTAGTGAGGGGGAATAAGTTAAGTTTACATATTCTCTTGTATGTGCATTTAATTGGTATATTGATAGTTTTTATTTCATGTGTGTTCTTTTTGCAAATTGAGTAGGGCTGTTGTGAGGGGGAATAAGTTAAGTTTACATATTCTCTTGTATGTGCATTTAATTGGTATCTTGATCTGCTATTTTTACATGTTATTTTTACCCATTGTCATTTCATGACAAAAAGGGAGAGTAAGTGTCGATTGTCGATTTATTTTTTTTATTTTTAATGCATGAGAATTTTTAATTTTGATTTATCTGCTCTTTATGTTTCCTTTTCTTTTCACGGGTATCTTGTTGTTTGTGGCTATTTCAGGTGCGCAGATTATTTGAGGTGGCATTGCATCTTCATCGACTTCAAGACTACTTGTTGATAAAGTGTTACATTGAGTTATATTATAATAAGTCATTGTCTTGATGGTTGACAGTTGACTATTGTATTTTTGGATCTTTTACCATAGTCTTTATATTAGGTAGTTTTTTCACGGAATGCTAAAATAAGAGATTGTTAGTTCCATATATATTGGCAACTTCCGTATTAAAACAAGTTCAATTGAGTTGTAATGAGGGTTGGAAATCAGGGAGCAATTGGACTAGTATTTAAGCAACATCATTTGGAGATATCAGAGCGACATTCACTCTTTTGGAAATTCTAGAATATTTAGAGCTCCAATTGACATAGGGCCAGTGTCACTGGAAAGTAGACTTGAAGACGATCGGGTACATATAAATAACGCATGATTTAGCCAAATGACGAGAAAGTTACAATCGTTTTAAATTGCACCTAAAAATTAGTCTGCAGCGTGTGTTCGTATTGCGTTCGTCAGAGCGTTCTAACTCCCGAAGGTAAAAAATTTGTCTTTTAGGCGCGTTTGAGGGGCGTTCGAACGCCCGTGCGTTAGTGAGTTATTTTAAACGCGTTTTAATCCGATTTTGCACAAGGGAAAACCTGTTTTTGCCCTACCTATTCAAACAAACACTTAGCCACTTTACCCAGATGAAGAAACATTATGTTTAGAGCCACCATATGTTTTTTTTCTTCCTTCTTGACAATCAACCGAGAAGACTTCTTTGATTCCATTGTCTTCTTTGCTTTGGTAACCGTCATCATAAAACACACAACCTTAACCCAAATTCCTAAGCCTTCAGAGTTCTAAAGGAGGAAGATTGGTAGTCAAGGTTCTGGCATTGCGAGTTCGCGGGGTTGATCAACTCAGAGGTTCTGAAGAAGGCTGCTTGGTGAGGGCTCGATGAGTTCTTCGAGTTATTATAGTTTAGAGGTATTTGTGTCGGTGAAGTTGTCACCATAGGTCTTATACCATCACCGTAAGTTCTCTATATTATAATTGATTGGAGTGTTAGCCTATATCCGGAGTGATTTTTTACTCGCACCAATTTTCCACTCCATCAAAAAAAATTCTTGTATGATTCTCTTTATTTCGTTGATATTTTCTTTATTACATATGCTTAGAATTAAGGGTGCTTGTTGATTCAAATCATAATTGTTCTACCTTTGATTTGTCTTAGATATAGTAGTATTACGCATATGGTCAAAACCTTATGACAAAATCTAATTTTCAAATTAGATCGACAATGATCAGTTAAAAATATATGCTTGTACATGAAGAGCGTGTTGGAGATGTAAACTCATATTGGTTGAGCACATGAGCTATCTGTATGCAATAGTCATGTTAGGGAAATATGTAAGT